>JXOV01002744.1:0-13049 GCA_001014945.1 Clogmia albipunctata
TTTAATTTATTTAAAATAAATTTCCATTGAACGCAATATACGGCTATTAATATAATTTACTTACATTACAGTTAAATATCTCTGATATTTACGTAATGTTTTGGTACAAAAATAGCCAAATTATTTGCAGATGGCTGTTGAAAGTTGAAACGGTAGATATTAAAATTTAAAAACAGGAAACGGTCCTATTGCATAGCCAAGACCAATATTTTGTGAAGTTTAAGGGCAACAATGTCGACCCAATTTTTACTTTGAGACAAATTTATTGAATAGTTTATGTCATTTTTTTCCCTAGTGAAATAAAAATTCAAAATTTTCATTGAGTGCCATAAAGCGAAACATTGCGAAACTCAAAGGGATATCGAAAAGCGTATGTTTCGATACGGGAGTGCAAAAATGTACTTGGTGATTAGAAATAATTGAAATACATCCATTAAATTTGCTCTTTGCAAAATCATTATTCTGGTTATATTTTAACAAATTTTAGATGTTAATATTCATACTTTTTAATGTTTAAATGGTATATTTTCTTTGAAACTTGAAAGTTAATTTAACTTCGTACATATTTTAATTCAACAATTTTGACGTATTTTTGCATAAAATTATCTTTAATGAATTAGATTCCCTTTTATTCGAGCCTTTATTTAATTTGAACTTTAGAGTTTTCATGGTCATTATGCGAAGAAATTTTTTTCAAGGTTTTCTGCGGGCAAATTCATTTAAAAGTATAAAAATAATTTGAATAAAAAGAAAAACAATAAGACTCATCTCCTTAGGCATTTTTTATTTGAATAAAATTTAAAGCCTCTTTATATGTTTTAAATTTATTGTGATAATTACTTTTTTTTATTAATTTTAGTACAAATGAATAGTTATTACATACCCAATTTTTTTGAAAAAGAAACATTATTTAAAAGTTAAAATTAAAGACTGGTTTTAGTCGGGGCCCGGGCAATTCGCATGAAATTAGCTCTAGGCGGATAACACTTACTAAGCCTATTTTATTAACGGGTGCTCGAGTCAATTCCAATACAGGGGCCCGAGCATCGACCCGGCCGCCAGGCTGTGTGGCGCAGCCTAAATGACTACAATACAACCCTTCGTTATCTTTCTCGGAGCACAATGGATCTTCAGGTCAAAGTGAGGGAATACCTTATTACAGTTAAATTATCTACTTCTTCAACGTCACAACAACCGTTACAGGTCTGGGTCTAACCAATCATTATTTACTATGACGTGATTAGCTTAATAAACAAATGATTCTACCTATATAGAGCCTATTTATTGAGAGGTTTTTGCCTCCGATACCGATCACATCTACTAGGAAGAACACCACCCCTTTTATCTCTTTCATATGTATCCATTCATTGAATAGCAGCAGATTAGTATTTTAGAAAGATCTGGGTTCTGTGCGCTTTAAAAACCTCTCTAATTCGAATGAATAGTATTGACAATACAAATATCTTAACAGATTAAAACTTTATATCATAGCAGATTTGCAAAGATTTGAATAGATTTTGTGAAATGGCGAAAAATCTAAAAACCGCACATGCCGAATGGATCAGCGTTATAACCGAACCCCCTTTTCTCTTCTTATTTAAACAATCTATTAATGAGGGTAGTGAGACATTCCCAAATGTATTCAGAATTGCGAAAGTTTGGGTTATGAAGTCATAGCAGGCCGCCAGTAGCTCACATTGAAAGTCTAAAAACCCTGATTTTGAAATTTGAGAAAATAAATTAATAAAATAAATTCCCTACAAACCGTCCATACAAAGTTCTGGTATAGAACTGCTGGATTCTAGTCATTTCGGCTATGAATTTATGCAAAAATATTAGCAGAATTCATATATGGATCTATTATAAGCCAAAATAATCATTATCTTTAGTGCTAAAATGACTCAAAACTAGGAGTCCAATTGTGAGTAAATTTGAAGTTTCAACGTCTTTAGGTTCCAGAGATATCACGGAAAAACCAGTGCGGTTTTGACCTTCACAGTGTATATTTGTACATGAATAAGAGCTATAATCACCGAGTGGGTTCTTCGCCCAGCCAATCAATTTACCAATCTAAAATAATAGTTGACAATTTCCGTTCAAATAATTTTCGAAACTAATTTCTTAAAGTGAAAAAAACCATCTTTATTTTACTATTTCTCAGTATGTATTTAATTATAATAATGGTATATTTAAGTAGAATGTACGAGTGAACATATTTTTTTAAACGATAGAAAAAAAGTACAAATAACACAACAAAAAGCAATCAACAACAGTTCATTAAATTTGCTCTGAATTATTTTCTTATAGCTATCAAAATTGTTATTTTGAAATATAATTAATATTGATTTTTCAAGTTAAGCAAATTAAAGTCTGTCAATTACTCAGTATAAGTACTTTTAAATTTGCTTTATAAACTGCTTATGAATATTTGGCGCGTGTAAAATAATTTCTATAAATATTTGATTTTTGCAAATTTCATTAATAAAATTTGCGTAGAACCCACGTTTAAACCCACAACAAACAAAGTTTAATCTATTTCTATTTTCCATATAACTCAAAATCATCTTGATATTTAAGCTGTTTACTAATAGAAAATCGTTTATATCTACAATTTATATTTAATTAAATGATAAACTTATTTCTATAAATGGAAACTTTAATACCATATATCGAAACCAAATTCTAAAACATTAAATATTTTAAAATGGAAATGAATATTAAACTTTTTTGGGATTGAACTCCGGAACAGAAAATTTCTAACTTTTTCAATTTAACCAAATTCACCTTTTTCTGGTGATGAAAATTCAGATAATTATAAAACAATAACATTCAAATCAAATGTACCAATGTGTCAACAAATTATTTTAGCTTTTATTGAAATATTTTAATAATTCTAATTAAGTATATTAGATATTTTATACAGTTCTATTACACAATGTTTACATTGAGTTGTCAATTCTTCCTCTAGAAAGTGACTCATAACCGTACAGTGTTTAGTTAATCATTAGTCAATATCCGTAGACAATCAATCGTTAATCAAATTGTGTAAATACACAAAAATTAGAAATCTGTACCGAAATTCATCGATTAAAAATCAATATTTTAAATTTTAATAGCATGAAAGCAAAATATACTCTATATATCATGATTTATTAATCAAATAAATTTTTCCCTTTATGTAGCTGCACATATATTTGTGGCCTGGGCAACACCTAATGTTGCCAGATGTAATCTTATATTTCCTCTGGAAAGTTAATTTTTATTTGTGTTGTTTACAGGAACTTGAAAAAAGTAATGTGGCATAAAAATAGAACTTGCTGGTGAATTTTTTCGTCCAATCATTTTTCACAACTTGCTGGCCATTCTAACACAAACAGCTGTACCTTTGCTGACGATACAACAATATTGGCTAGATTATCCTGTCTTTCTTCGGCCTCGTAGAACCTTCAGGAACACCTGGACCTAGTGTCCATGGAGAGTTGCTATAAACAAGTCAAAATCGGTGCACACGACTCTCTCCTTGTGCCCAGGAAACTGCACTCCGGGTTCGATTGACAACGTGAGTATTCCCCAGAAGCAATCGGTCCTTTATCTGGGCATTCTAGACCGAAGATTGACGTGGACTATTGGTGGCTGGGCCAAAATTCCTCTCCCAAACAAGATTTGATCTCTATAGGTCGAAAATCATCCCGATATGGATTTAGAACATGGAGCTGCGTCACCCTGTGTGGCCCCGTGGTACGTATGAACACACTCTTTCTTAGGGACCTACACCTCCAACAATTCAACTCCATTGCCGACCATCTGAGGGAGAAATATATTCATAACTGTCTCCTCACACAAATCCTCGAGTGCGAGCTCTTCTGATCGGAGACGGTCCAAGCCAAATCAGGAGACTGAACTCAACTACCGAAACTATTTGCATGAATCCAACTATAATCCTACATTGTATTATGTAAAACTTATGTTTATGTAATCCGATACAAACATTTGACCCCTTTATCGTCCTAGCCCCTGTTAAGTCCGAAGATTGTAACGATAAAAATAAAAAATAAATATTTTGCAAAATAACAGCTAATAAATAAGTGAAATTTTGTAAAAGATGTGGTTGGAAAAACACATAATTAAACACTCGTTTCACTCATTTCACTCGTTTTGTTTAACTTTACTCGTCATAAGTTATGGTCCATTTTCCCACACATTTTAATGCCATTAAATAATTATTATGCATTTTTGTTGTTCAAAATTAATATTATGGCACTCAAATTGGCTCTGTCGAAGTCGATATTCTGCTTTAAAGAATTATTTAAAGCACTAGAGTTTTTTTTTATTAAAGTGTGACCTCCGTGAAAAAAATCCATCAAATTTATATGGTCAACAGTTTTGATGGGCGTGGCTAACCTGTGATTTGCCAGTATTAACGTTTTTTAAAAAAAATAAACCACCTATCGGAAAACTTTGTACTACACCTTGCGGCTATGAGTAAGAGAGGGATGCAAAATATTTAAAATTTTAAATTTAGAGCCGCTTAACTAAATTTTTAATAAAACGATAATTTTTTGTGTAAATTTATTTTTAAAATGCAAAAAATTTAGTATAGAACTTGGTCGATAAGCATTATTAAACACTCGGGCCTTCTTTAAGGCACTTGCTGCGCTCGTGGCTCAAAACACACATGTCCAATAATGCGTCATCTTAACGACCTAGTTGTATAAATAAATATTACGATCAGCTTTTTTTACTACAAAATTATATCTATTATTGATATTTAAAAGTAATTAACTACTAAACAAATTTGACATATGGTTTTTCATTGCATTAACTATCAAAACTCAATTGTGTGCTAATATTTAGTAACTATTAAATCCATTAGTTGCAAAAAGTTGCGCGAAGTGAACTTTCCAAACACTTGGCCAAGAATTTGTCTATATAAATAACGAAAAAAATAGAAACGTTTTTTATTGCCATTTGAATAGTCAGCTAAAATGGAACCCACCAGTCAGCAATTAATTACTTATTTAAATAGTCAAAAGGTAAAAATTATCTTAAAATTATAGTAAATATATTCAAATTTAACTCTTTTTCTTGTAGAATAAACCACCATCGACAATAACAAAACCATCTGGAAAACCGATTGGAAATCAGTCTAGTACTCTGACAGTAGGTCCAAGGGGCCCAGCTCTAGTCCAGGACCATCACCTGATCGATACTTTGGCCCATTTTAACCGAGAACGAATCCCAGAACGGGTTGTTCACGCCAAAGGTGGAGGAGCTTTTGGCTATTTCGAAGTAACTCACGACATAACAAAGTTTTGTGCCGCGAAAGTTTTTGTAAAAATCGGGAAAAGAACTCCAATTGCAGCTCGATTTTCAACATCAGGGGATTCGAAAGGGTCAGCTGATACAGTTCGAGACTTTCGGGGGTTCTCTGTGAAGTTTTATACAGAAGATGGCAATTGGGATCTTCTAAATTTGCAAGTTCCAGTTTTGCACATTCGAGATCCGATTTTGTTGCCTCATTTAAACCATTCTTTGAAGAGGAATCCGGTTACAAACCTTCCTGATCCTAACATGGGCTGGGACTTTGCCTCTTTACGCCCTGAAGCAACCCATACTGTGATGTTTCTTTTTTCTGATCGAGGGATTCCAGATGGGTTCCGGTTTTTAGACGGATTCGCGCAAAACGCTTTTAAATTAGTCAATCGTTTTCAAGAAGCAGTTTATTGTAAGTTTCACCTTAAAACCTCTCAAGGGATTCGCAACCTAACCCCGCAGAGGGCAACAGAACTCAGAGGAACAGACCCTGACTTATGCAGTTCGAGATTTGTACAACGCAATTGAAAGAAAAGAGTTTCCAGAGTGGACAATGTTCATTCAAGTTATGACCTTTGAAGAAGCTGAAAGGTTTAAATACAATCCTTTTGACATAACAAAGGTCTGGCCTAAAAAGGACTTTCCTTTGATTCCAGTCGGAAAACTCGTCTTCAACAGGAATCCCCAAAACTTCTTCGCAGATATTGAACAAATGGCCTTAAATCCAGGCAATTTAGTGCCAGGAATAGAACCTTCTGAACATGACAAGATGATGCATGCAAGGATCTTTGCCTACGTCGACTCCCAGCGCTATAGACTCGGAGCTAATCACTTGCAACTGCCCATTAACTGCCCTTTCAAAGTGCAGGTGGCGAATTTTGAAAGAGATGGTCCTCAAACTTTTTCTGACAACCAAAGAGGAGCTCCCAATTATTATCCAAACTCTTTTGGAGGTCCCATAGTCAGTTTGTGGGCCAAAAAACTAGTGCCTCCTTATCGGATCTCTGGAGAAGTTTGTAGATTCAATGACGTTGAAGACAATTTCAGTCAGCCAGGAAAGTTCTGGAGGAAAGTTTTGGACAATGGAGCGAGAGAAAGACTTGTAGCGAATATTGTTGACAATTTAAGTTTGGCTTATCCTCTCATCCAGGAAAGGACTGTCAATAATTTCTACCAAGTTGATCCCGAGTTCGGCTCAATGGTGGCAGCAGGTCTGGAAGAGTCAAAGGAAATGGGTGATTAATACAGTGAGAAGGAAAAGTAATAGTATTTTTATTAATAGGATTTTAAAATACTTAATAAATATTCGTTTTGATAAAATATTATTTTTAGTCTCATTTTCCAAAAACTTCGAACAAACAAAATAATTTTATACAATATGGAATAAAAAATTAAATCGGTTTTAAACATTTTTCAATGAAATAATTTTAACTGTTAATATTATAGTATACAATTGATTCTGAAGAATTTCTTGAAAATAGTTCATTATGTAGCGATTACCGATTCAAATAGTGAATTCGGGGAAAAACATAAATTTATTTTTTTCTAAAAACCACTTTTTTAAAAAATTAGAAAAGGAATATTATATTTAATATAATATAGTATATATATTTAACTAAAATTCATATCAAAAATATTTTGGCTAAACTCAAAACATAAGGGTACCCTTGTCAATTTCATACAAATAGTAGGGTCAAAAGAACGGCACGGTACTTCTTTTTAAATGTGTTTCAAAGTGAATTGAATTTTAAATAAGTTTTTTTCTTTAAAATAATGTGCTCACAGCATGCTGAAGATGAGTTTTCAATCAAATAATGAAAGTTATCAAAAAGTCAATGCATTCTCACCGAGGAGAATACAGTCAATATAAAAGAGTCTTCCATTTGGCTATTACATGGATGTTCGTTATGTAAAATCCAAGACCGCAATGTGTTTTTCAATAATACTAAATGTAAACATTGTCAATCTTCCAATCAAATAGTAGACCATTTGGCTACAAAATGTGGAAAGCTGCTTGAATACGATTAAAAACACCGTCATGACGAGGTGGCTAAAGCGGTTCATCACCACATATGCTACGAGTATGGATTGGCGAAGAAATATAGGAAGAACTATATGGTCCAACCTGTAATAACTAATGAAAGAGTCCGAATAAAATTCGATTAACCGATAACAACAGATTCGAGAGTTTCCCACAACCGACCAGACATATTGGTTCACGATCCTAGAAGAAAAGAGGCCACAATAATAAGAACATTTGGCGGGATGTTTCCGGGCAAAAAGACCCGAGACACCATGATGAAGGATCTTACTGAACCGGGTCTTTTAGAAGAATACAACAATTTCGATTAAATATGTAATTCAAAATCTCTGTGCAGTATCTTTACATTTGGAAATAATTTATTGTCAGATTTTATAGTAAACCTTCTTAAAATTTAAGCTTAATCAGAATTTTATTTTAAATTTAGTGATTTGTGTCGTGTAAAAATAAAACAAATAGTTCTTTAAACTTCTACGCGATAAGCATAAATATTATTAAAGAAATATCTGTTATAGAATTGCTGCCGCATGCTCCGAAAGGAGCGGCATCTAGCCAAGGAAGCCTAATTGATCTGTTGTAAGATATTACTGATTCTAAAATTTCAATACCCAAAATATGTAGGTTTAACAGCTTTTCAAAGTTAGCGGGTGTTTAAGCAGGATCAGGATGAACATTAGGATAAAATGACTCTTTACCTGAGATTACATTCCCAAAGAACGGCCAGATGAAAGGCCTAAATTTGATTATGAACCATTTAGTAGAAAAAAGGCAAAGTTTGTGACTGATAAGTTTTCTTTTTATAATTTTAGTTATTCAATTTGAATTAAAACTTATTCAACATAGAATAATTTTGCCTGCGCATCCTGGCCGTGTCTAAAAGTACCCCCTCGGTGGCAATGGGACAATTACAATGACACCTAGATCATGGAGATCGCTCCATTATTACCGGAGTTACCGATTTAATTCGATTATAGGCACTTTGTGTGTCTTTTTGTGCCGTGGCGATAATTACTTCATACTTTGCCATTTCTATTCCTTTCTCTCTCTCTCTTTTTTATCTGCAAAATTTGAGTAGCTGTAAAATCTACAAATATTCCATATTTAATTTTCTCTTCGGATTCGTTTTCTGTGGGTTATCTCTTATAATTCAATAAAAAAAAGTGGACTTCACATGGTTAATTTTCATTTCAGAAAAGGTCTATTACTTTTTCGATTCACTGTAATTCATATTTGTTTAATATGTGGTGAAATGTTTCACAATTAAATTGCATCAAAAAAGAAATCATTCCTGAGGCTAATTCGATGAAATAATAAATTAAATACTTTAGTATTTTTTGCACGTAACTTGAACTTGAAAAATATTGATTATATTGTTATGTTATCACTTGAACTTACTCAACACAAACTTGAGGAAAAACTGTCCGACAATCGATAGTCGTAGTCAAAGATTGCGTTTCGGTCTGGTGCGTAGCCAAGTTCATTCGCGAGTTATTCATACATAAATTGATGAACTAGGTAACTCGCAAATGACCTAAAAGCCATTCCTCTTGCCTGAAAATGATAACGTGATATTTTTAAATTAAAAAAAAATATCATTTAATACATTTAAACACGTATTGCTTAGAAAACCTCCTAGAAGTATTTACGATGTATTTAAATTTAATGACAGTCCAATCGAAATAGTTTCAGAAATTGAAAATTTGGGAGTAATTTTTTGGGAATTCAGGAAAGTATGAACGCGCAACTAGATCAGCAGTTTCAAAGGCATCCTTCACTTCACATAGAATTCGCTCTTTAATTAAAAAATCTGGGGTCGACTCGGCCAGGGCGCGAGTGACCCTTTTTGATTCAGCCGTGAAGTCTACATTATTGTATGGAGTAGAAGTGTGGGATTTGCAACAGGAAGCTCTGATTGGCTGTCAGACAAACTTTTTAAAATTCTTATACTTTCTTCCTAGATCAACACCAGGGGATGTACTCCGAAAGGAATTTTGCGTTACAAAATTGATCGTGAAAGTTTTGAAGAGAGCGATTCGCTGGTTCCAGAAAACAATGGCCATGGACGACCTTAGGCTCCATAAAGTCTTTCTAATGAAACAATTAAAATCTCTGAACAATTCCCCTGTAGAATATAATTGGTTACCCCAATTGAGAAATTTATTTTTAGCAGCTAATTCTCCTTTGGCATGGGAGAATCTTCTGAGTGGTGATTTTACGGAAGAGACATTGAATATTACATTGATCGAGATGATTATTATTGTTTCTGCTCATTTTTTGCAACAATTAATTTTAATAAATAGATAACCAAACATGATTACTGTATAATATGGCGTTGTTGTGTGCTACCCATAAACAATTATGATCCAAAAACCAAACATCATGCCATTTTGTACATACTTCCCCTATAAAGTATAAAAGCTACATATATAGGCCAAAATTTATATTAAAATATTATTAATGAAAAGCTTTTAAAGAATTAAAAATCGTCAATCAAGTTTCAATTGACCGATACAAAAATTAAATTGAGAATTTAATTAAACATAAAATTTCAATTTGTTTCATACAAACTAGGTAAATAATGTTGAACCTGTTTTTATATTCAGCTTTTTAAAACGTTTAAAAGACTAGCAATTAACGTTTCATATTAATTAAAATCATTTAAATTTTTTCCGCATTTACCTGTATGTCGTTACCATTTGTTGGTTAAAATTTATCTTTTTCCCAATTTTGATATAAAAAGTACTTTTTTACAGACCTATAAAAAGGTGCTTCATCCCCATACAAAGATTTAAATTGATCAATGCACTCTTGTCACGATAATCCATTAATATTTAATTCTTTATAAATATAAAATTAAGGTAAAACTAAAAATTGTGAAAGTTGACAGGTGTCCAACTATTTTCAATCAAGATAATGGGTTTGGACTGTGATGATTCGATTCTTATAAGAAAAACGTAAAATTTGTAAAGGACATTATCAATATCCATGTGAGATATTGTAAATTAGTAGATGCAAAATATTTAATAAATTTTAAATATAATTCAATTAATATTATTTCTACTTTTCCTTCACAACAATTTAGAAAAGGGTTGATTATCTTGAAATATAAAATGTTTATTTAAAAAAATTGTTAATTATAAATTCTAAAGAATTTTTTTCTCCTAGAAAATTTGCCATCCTGGGCATAAATCCAGCTCTGATTATACAGTTAATGGGCTCATAAGCTATAGTGATAATGAGGAATATTAATTTTACTCTATATAAAATTTTTAATATATAATATATCTGTCTCCATTAACATTATTTTTTGGTACAAAAAAATATTTGAATTTTTATCTACAAACTTTAATACTTTAACATTAAAGCTGTTTTTCTCCCATACAGAGTAGAAACCATTTAAAACAAAGTCATTCTGTTACTTTTACTCGATGTTCTATCTCTTTCACACTAGCCGAGACAAACACCAAATATCAATAGTTTGCGCAATTTTAGCCGAGATTCAACGGCGAAATCATTAACGGAATCAATTTAAAATAACGGTATTTCTTTTAAAATTAGGAAGTGTGTCTTTGCTAGACGTGGTGGAGAGACCTGGTTAAATTGTATGTATATTTTTTAAAAAAGTAACTTTTGTTATCAACTATGAACAAAAAATTCGGAAACAAAATGTGGACTGCCTTAAACCGAACAAATCGTCTGTAATGAAACAAAAAGAGTATTTTAAAATCCTGCCATTGGCTGGGAGGAAAGTTTTTTCCTTTAGGGTGTCCCTAATTTTTTTTAAAAAAAAGAGTTTCTTCTGGATTTCATACGATTATCTTTGTATGAAATCCAGAAAATACAAGGAAACATACAGGAATAGTCGGTTAAATGTGAAGTATTATTTTGTACCCATTAATATTAAAGGTGAGACATCCTTAATTTTTCTTTTTATAATAAAAAGGGCAAGACGACGTTTTTCGATTAGTAATAATATAATTTGATTGTTAAGCGAAAAACTAATTTTTCAAAACTGGATTAAATTAACAAAAATTGTCAACATATTTCTTAACTTCCATTTATGTCGCAAATTGATTCTATAACGGTTTACTTAACAGCAAGGCGTGCGGTAATATATCTCAATTTTAACGCAAATTAGTCACCAATTTAATGAAATTACATTATTGTTGTCATAACCAAATTTATTATTGAATATTTTAATTTGAAAATTTCGTTGTGAGTTGTTGTACCACAATTTGAAAAAAAACCACTGTAAACGGTTTTATTTCTAATTATCGATTAACTGATTTTTTTTTCAGAATTACACAAAATATAAAATACACATACGAAATACGTGGTAAATTTGTGCTGTAATGACGTCTTTTCACCACTTGTATCGAAATATATTAATTTAGTCTTAGTTAAATGTTAAAGTGCACACCAATTTTGAGAGCCCATAGTTATACATCCAAACAAATCAGCCATCTGAAGGCATTTTCATTGAGATTTCCAATGTCTTGAACATCATCTGTACACTGCGTTTCATCCTTTTACGACATGGGTCTTCGATTATATTTTAGTTAATATCACGGAGTGAATCAATTTGATTTCAATTTTTTTGGGCACGAAGAGATGTCTTATAATTAGCCATCGTCTGCACTATAAAACAAAAGATTAGGTTTGTTGCAAATAATTAAAAAAGGCATGCCGATTTTTCCATACAGCAATATCGTTCATCCTTTTACTACAGGTTACTTATTTTCTCCCAATGCGCCAACAAGGGATAGCTTTTGGTGATTTTTTAAGATTGAAATAGTTGATAATCTATTGTTCAATATATACAGCGCTATGATATAGTAGGTAAGCAGTAACTATCTTTGGAAGTCTTAAAACCCATATTTCGAATTATAAGAAAATAGTATAAAAAATTTTCGAGTTCAAATAAAGTAATAATGGCTATCGAAAACTGATCTCAATATGCATTGTGGATGATAATATAGGCACAATAGGACAGCTAATAAAGTCACAGTTNAGTTACGAGTAAAATTTTCGGATATATCGGATTTTAGGCTATTACGCGATGCAGCTAAAGGCACGTTCACATTAGAACGAGGCGTTCCCGTGCCAGAGGTTGTAAAAGTGGAACGAATTTTTAATCGCCAAAAAACACTACTTTCGATTTGATTCAGTGAAATTAAAAAATACCACTGCAACAAACGTTGTAGTATTAAAAATTCAAATGAATTTGAAATTTAAATAAAAAATATAAATCCATTAACCACACCTTGTTCCAACTTTATAGCGGCAAAAAATCAAAATATTTTGTTCCTGCAGTTGTAAAAAAGGTGATCTGCCAATGGTATTTCTTCACGTCAAGACGAAAAAAGAAAAAGTATGGAGAAGGAGAAAAAATTTTAACTGGATGTGAAAATTTCCTGACGACGCAATGATTTTATAATTAATATTAATTAATTAAAATATATGACATATGCAAAAGGCAATTTTAATTTGAATATAAATATTAACAATGAATTGATTGAAAAAGTTTTTGGCTGTTATTATACGACGNAAGAACAAATTAAAAAGAAAGAGAAAAAATTCTACCTGGATGTGGAAATTTCCTGATGACATTGATAGACATAAAAAAATTCTTTATTCATCAATATGGTAATTACATATCTCATTTTAAATTGAAATCAGAAAAGAAAAAAATTAT
>JXOV01002750.1:211-17450 GCA_001014945.1 Clogmia albipunctata
ATATATTATTCAACAGATCAATATAAAAGAACACATTGTGGAGTAAGCGTTGACTACTGTAATGGCACTATTACTATACAAAATTGTATAAAAATTTTTTTCTTAAGCATGACTTTATTGAATATTAGAAGTAAGTGGTTCCATTAAAATCGTATTAAAGTGATGTGAAAGATTGTTCAGATAAGCGCATTTAATAATTAATCACAGAAATTATCATGTTTATGGATATTAATTGCCACTTTTGTTCAACTCAAGACCACAGAAATAACAAACAATCAACCTAACAACATCCTCTATTTTGAATATTTCTGTAAGAATCGTATTTAAATTGAAACGATTCCGCCAATCCGTTGAACCACAAAGAATGAGTCCAGTCAAGGTGTTTGGTTAATGACATCCAACGAAGCCACTAATCCGTTGCACATTCTTGGCTATCGCTATTTATGTTCTTCCGACTTCATTGTGTGCGAAATTCAATTCATCCAGCTGATTTATTGAGACATTCCCTGCTCGACCAATCACCGCGATTTCAGCGGACAGTTTAGATGGATTAGAAGAAGCGAGACACCGATAATTTGTGGATATAGTACCCATTATATACTGTATGTATGTCTAGCCTGACCAGGTGTGTGACGTCTGCCAGTAATTGAGATGCTCAGTTCCAAAACGCTTGAATAACTTTACAATTTATGGATCTTATGTTTCTCAGCAATATTTAATTACAATAAAATTTATTTTATTTGTCTGTTTTTGTGTTTCATCTCCTTTAAATGTTTTAAATTCATTAAATCAATAAATTTGTTTCTTCCTATTTTTCCTATTATTGGCAAAATATCAAAGTTGTATAATATATATTCTATTTCAAGGAAGGTGTATTTCAGGGACACAATATTTTTACATAAGTTGTATATACCGAAATTAGCTGACAACTTAAACAAACGGTACATATCTATAACTAACACCAATCCTCCTGTAATGTAACGACCTATACTGCTCTAGTGTGGGGTGCTGAAGGATGGGTCTAATAAATACTTTTAGGCAATGATAATAATCAATTGATTAATTCTTACTCATAAAAGTTTTCCCAAATATACTGTTACAATGATAAAGGTGATTTTAATTACTTAGATCTCGAGTAAAAACTAAACGATTTCGAATAATACATTCTTTTCTGCTTTGGTGAAGACGGCATAAAAAGATGATTGTAAGTAAGAAAATCTACACTTCATTAATAATTTATTCTTGTTGTTTGACAGTTCTTTATTTATACATTAGTGCCTTACCATCAAATGTAAAGTTCAATGTCAATCTATCATATTTATCAATTCCTTTCAGTATATTTTACGCCATAAAACCATTTCACTTGAGTATTAAATAAAAATGAAATTCATTTTTCAGCATTTAAATGAGTTTTTCCAATTGTGTCCTCAACTGCTCATCTTTCTTCTGGAAAACAAATATTTCAAATGTCCCAATCTATCATATAATAAATCTTAAAAAATCGGTTAAATCTTTGAATTATTAAATTTTATTTTATGTTATTTAAAATTAAATATCTAATGCTATCTAAACGATCAAACCTATCATATTAATACAAATTGTTGTATGAAAATGTGTATTATTAAATATTAAATTCATCTATAAGTTATTAATTAATATGTTATTCAATTTGCACATATTTACCTTAAATAAACAATAGGTCGGCGCCATTTGGAACTATCATTCACATTTAAATGATGGAAGCCTCCTCAGGTGCGCATTCCGCGCGCGTTTTGTTGTTGCAATTTGGGTTGCCTTTACTGTGATGTGATTCTGGCGGCTGGCTGCCATTGTTGGGAGCACACATGTATATAATTTTTATTTCATTATTATATGGCTGGAATAAAAGAACCTCGGTCGGATTTGTTTAGACTCAGAATGAATTAATTTCCAGAATCATTCGCTGTTACAAATTCGAGGCGAGAAGACGTCTTTTCTGCCTTGGGAGTAGTCGGCGGGCGATCAGGTGGTTTGTCCGTGGATAGAAGAGAAAGAGAGTTTACATAGAATTCGACAGAGTGCTAAAGAAAGCGACCAAGTAATTGGCGCAATTTGTTTGTTTAGTGTCGTTCAGTGCGTTTTGAAAGTGGTGTCAAATTGATTGGCCCAATTATTGCCAAAATTCGGTTAAAAACCCATTTCTCCGTTTGCCATTTAAATGAAATTCTGGATAACGGTACCCAGTTCTTAAATCTGAATGACTTCCCCCCGGCCGAGGGAATCCGGTTCGTGTCAGCTCTGCAATTTTACCAATGACTTGGCGGTTATAGTTTTTTGGCACGACCAGAGCAAAAAATCATGTGTAAATTTGTTTGACTAAATCGAGAGAGAGATCAGTGGATAAGAAAAGTGGATTAGAGTTTAAAAACCCGTCAATCAGCGCCAAATTCTGGTCTGATTCCCCACATTTTATAGTGTCTAGTACCAATTTAATCTCCGGATCAGACAAAATGGTCCAAAAACTGGTTCCCCAAATCCCACATCGATCAGCCAAGTTCGTACTAGTTTTCGCTTTTCTGGCAGCTAATTATGGTGCCTTCGGAATAAAAATCGACAATCAATTAGTGTCTTCTCCCAATGGTAAGTCGGAAAACAAAAGCGAGCCCCCTTTAGTGCAATTTAATTGCCAAAACCGTGAGGCAAATCACTGACTTCCGCTTGGCGGATGCACAGAAGAGCATCTCCCACAAAACAATTATACAACCCATTTTATTGCACCTTTTTTACTTTCAAACAATGTCTTTAGACTGTTTTTTTTGTTCAATACTTCATTTTATTACAATATTTTACAAATTTGCATATAACCCGTATAATTATACTTATGAAATTATGGGAAATTATCACCGAAAATTCATGACAGTTAATTTGTGCAAAATTTGGGAACAATTACTTCCAATTAAGATTACATCTGAGAATTACTTAATCAGAAAGACAATAAAGCGCAAATCAAAATGGCAATAAAACGCGGAAAATGTCTTTTTGTTCTATTTCTAATTAAAATTAAGTGTTATAAGTATAACAACTTATTGTTTGAAGTTAAGTTGAGTAAAGACATTATCATTTTTTTATTTAGATGTTATCTCAATTAACTCTTTCAACCAATAAAATCTGCAGTGATTATTATTATTCCCGGAATTTTTATTTCCAATAAAAAAATAACAGATCAAAAAAGCTTTTTATCTGAATACAGTAATTAATTTTATACAATTAAATTGTTTGTGGTCCATAAATTACACCTGAAATAAAATTTGTTTCATTAGATAAAGCTCCAAAATCCACGAAATAATAATGTTATTTTTATTTCATGAAATCCCCAATAGAAACCCTCAATTTGCATTTGATTTTAAAGATTTTTTAAGAATTGTTTGTTTCAACAATTATTAACAGAATTAATTTAATTTGAATTTGGTAATTTTCAATTTTGGTTTTATTTTTTTTTTAAATGAATCATTTGGAGTCATGATAAAATGACCCTTTTCAGGTAGAACATTCCTGAAGGTCGGTCAGATGGACGCCTAAATTTGATGACAACTCATTTTATAAAAGAAAAGTGCGAAGTTTGTGACGGATAAATTTTCGTTTTATAATTTTATAATAATTCATAATCAATACTAAAGAAAATAATAAGTTAAGAAACTAAAACTGCGTAAAATGTTTACTTCAAAATTTCGAGTTTTCGTCAAATATAGACCTTCTACTTGACCATATTTCGGGTTGTTCGTCTTTTTTATACCAAGATTTGGAGTTATGTTTTTCAATTGAATCACTTATTGTCATTAAATTTAATATCTTTTGTATATATGAAGTTGCATTTGATTTTTTGTGATAGTTTTATAAATAATCAAAAATATTCTTATTACTCAAATTATAATAATAGGAAATTATAAAATAACATTTTAAACACGAACTAAATCATGAGAACTATCGAAGATTATTGTTATCCGTGATTACGTGAAATAAAATTAATTTATAAAATCTATAAACATCAATTGTAAATCTTTTGGAGGAAAGTTCAAATAGTTAGGCGAGAAGTGTTTTCCGAGTTAAAAAACAGGACTTTACACCTGAGTAGGGCATAACGTTTTTTTTGCACTACACTCATGAGTGCTGAAATTTTTACAATATCACATTAAATTTCATTATTTACAAAGAAAATTAAAACATTGACATGTTTCACTATTGTTTCTGGTGAAACCTTAACTTGTAAAGTTGCCGTTAACTTTCTCTTAACTATTTGGTCATAAGGAAAATGCCTATTTTATATTTTGAAACATTTGTTTGCTTTAATTTATTTAAAGCAATATAAGCCTATTATTATAATTTACTAACATTATAGTAAGCAGTTTTATCTCTGATATCTATGTACTATGTAAAAATCGAACAAAAACAACCAAATTATATGCAGATGGCTTTTGCAACGGTAAATATTAAAATTTCAAAGCAGGACACGTTAATTTATTTGAAATATAATCACGGCCCTATAGCATAGCCAATATTAATATTTTGTGTAGTTTAAGGGCAACAATGGCGACCAAATTATAACTTTGAGACAAATTTGTTGGATAGTTTATGACATTTTTTTTCACTAGTGAAATAAAAAGTCAAATTTTTCACAGAGTGCCACAAAGTGGAACATTACGAAACTCAAATGGATATCGAAAACCGTATGTTTCGATACGATAGTGCAAAAAAGTATTTTATATTAAGCAAAACTATACTAAATACCAAATAAGTCAATAAATAACTACATTTATCCATTAAAAATATTTGGATATAAAAGTATTGGGTATTATGAAACTGTAAGTACGTACATTTGATTTATAATACGCTTTTTATTTAATCTTGTACATGCTAAAAAGAGAAACAAAAATTACAATCAAATTTTGCTTGTATATGTAACATAATTTTTGGAACTTTGAAACATTATTTTTGGACAATAATTTTTAATTCTTAACCTTATCACGGAAATGATAATTGTATAATTACTAGAGATCATTCAAATACAGTCGAATCCGCTTATGAAACCACGATCACGCATTATTTGCTTTGATTTCCATATAAAGTTATTAAAAATCAAATAAAGAAATTCAGAAAGCTCTTTTCTTAAAAATACATTAATATCATTAATATAAATTCTAAAACATTTTTTTACAATTTTGTATGGAAAGCTTAGCTTTTCCACATTGATTTGAGTTTCATAATATGCCACTTTATGGCACTAGTGAAAATTTTGATTTTTTTTACTAGTAAAAGGAATAAAATAGTCATATTTTCGGCACCACTTTAAGGAAAAATATATACAATTTCTAATCCAGATCATTATAACGGACAAATAGAACCCGAAAATATTTCAAATACCGTTGTATTATTGTAAATATTTGTTTTAAATTAGTTTTACTTTAATTTTTAATGAAATTGCAAAAAAATATGTCCTGGTCGGGTGTATGATCCGTTTTTAAACGATGAAAAACTCGCATAACGGCTCGTATTTTACAATCATTTCCTCATCAAAAATGGCTAATTTTACACCCTTGCTTGTAGCACAAATAACTATTATTCATGTTGACAAAGAGAATGTAATATTGATATAAAAATATTTTGAAATAATGTGTAAATTGTTATAAAATTAAATTTTTATTTATGAAAATAAAATGATTTGAACAAAGTAATTTAAAAATTTCCTTTTTCAAATCTATTTCCTAATTCTAAAAATCGAACCAGCTAAATAACTACAACCAAATGTCAAATCTCCATTAAAAATAATTCAATAATCTAATCAACCCAACAGACTGCTTTGTCCGAATCGCCCTCGGGGCGATGATGCCCTTTGAGAGCACCTTCCGAAATTCGGATACAAATCTGCTGAAGGTGTGTGAGGATCTGTGCGCTCGGGAGGGACCAAAATGCCAAACGTTTGCTTTTGGGTGAGATAAATCAATTAAGTGGTTTATTTTCAAAACATGTCCCAATATTCTCTATCAAACTGTAAAAGTAGAAAAATCCTTCTTAAATACAGATTAAAGTTTAATTTTATAACTTAAACATTTTATAATAAAAAAATCCAAACAATGGGGATGATTTGAAAATAAACAATTCAATTGTTTAAGAAAATCGTTAAATTTCCAATAACTCATAAATCCAGCATCCATGTCCGAGGGAATGGTACCTGCCAATTGTCGGCGGACAAAGTGTACGCCACGAAAACGCGACCCGTTGGCACAATTTTCGATCCGGACTTTGACATGTACGCGAGGCAGGACAACTGTTTACCGGGCGGAACGAGCCAATTGCCGCCGTTTCCTGGCGGTCTGGAGAGCACCAACCAGCCGTCGTCAACGTTTCCCACCGGAAGCGAACGGCCAAGTTCACAGGGGCCGAGCTTTGGGACGAGCGAACCGGGAGATCCGACGACGATGATTGACGGAGGTGGCGATGGCGGAACCTCAACTCCCACCTTCCCTACCACTTACCACCCCTCTTCACTCGACACTAGATACCCGGACCACACAGTTACAGAGCGGTATCCTGGCAGCAGTTACCCTTCGACTATAGAGTACGAAAGGGATCCATATAACAGGTATCCCGATAACTTTGTCTACGGAAGCAGCAGACCTTCTTCTGCCCCTTCGTCGCCTTCTGGCTATGATGGTTATTATGACCAACAACCAGGTAAATACCCACCACCCCATTCAACAAAGGATAGGCTCTATCTGCATTACAATACTAATCCTAGTAATAATGGATATGATAACAAGCACAACGACGAAAGACCAGTGTTGTATGAGAAAAATTACCCCGCACCAAATGGGTACCCAAATCGTAATACTGACTACCCTAATCGAAATACTGATTACCCGAACCGTAATACCGAGTATCCTAATAGAAATTCAGGTTATTCGTCGTCAAGTAATTCTGGTTATTCCGGATCTAATTCTGGAATGAATAACGGTTATTCAGGATCTAGTTCTGGAATGAATAACGGATATTCAGGATCTAATTCTGGAATGAATAACGGATATTCAGGATCTAGTTCTCCAATGAACAATGGTTACTCCGGATCTAACTCTGGAATGAACAATGGTTACTCAGGTTCTAACTCGGGTCATTCCGGAATGAACTCCGGTTACTCTGGTTCAAATTCAGCTTATTCAGGATCGAATTCTGGTCAGAATTCTGGATATTCAGGATCGAATTCGGGTTATTCTGGATCGAATTCTGGTTCAAACTCTGGATATTCTGGATCTGATCATAAATATTTACCTGAACCTCGACCATCTCCCCCAAGTCCCTCATACTCATCTGGAGGCGGTAGCAAATACCCAGATTCCTCTCCTTCCGGCAATTATCCCTCACAATCCTCAAGTTCTAAATATCCCCCTCGTCCTAACAAATACCCAAATCAATCCCCTGCTCCGGTTAACTACTATCAGAAGGGCGACAACAGGGATCGCACTGGTGTCCCTAATGGACCTGGTGGCAACTACTTCGTGACCGAAGAGCCAGATCGGTATCCAAATAATGACAAATGTAAGTGACCTTAAAATGAGCTCTAAATTCCTCTAAACCTCTGCTATGGACTATGTGCTAACTATGTGGCAGTATGGGTCGTTTTACTACTTTATGCTCTCTATCCAAGGTCAATCTCTTTTCGGACTATAGAATAGAATTGTTCATATTTTATTGCTCTTTGTTGAAGTCTATTCAATGCCAAACAGAATTGTCAATTGCATAATTTTAATCCATTTGTGTCCATTACGTAGTCAAACCGCCATACGAGCCCAGTGGCGGCAGTTCTTCCGGCAGCTATGGACAACAGACCTCATCTGGACAAGGACATCGTCCCGAGTCTGGAATGTGTAAGAGTTTTTCTTGTACTGTGTTTTTCTATAGTGATTTCTAGTAGAAGTCTTTCTTAATTTTCGTGTACAATTTTCTTAGAGCTAATGACCCTTAGTTAGACTTTCCCCACCTTCTTTCCACTCTCAATGTTTTGAACTTTTAGACTTTTGGTTTCGTGATCACCGAACCGGAAACCCTTTGCATTCAGCCAGTTCTCATTTAAAATTCTCCTCTCCACTCAATGGAAATCACATCTCCGTACTGTACACTCCACCATACACACACATACCTAATGGTAGCTGATCCGCAATGTAAATAACAATGATAATTAACACCGTCATTGTCTCTATGGAGGCACCTATGAATGTAAATACTTGTATGGACGTTTTAATTGAAACTGGCTCGAACAAACAGAGATCGTACTTTAGGTAGGGCATCGATTTGGATCGCGGATCACTCTTTTAATCCTCTGCACCTCATTTCGGTTTCATTGCCACCCGTTATTAAGTAATGTTCTAAATCTGCATAATTGCCACGTAAATGAGATCATCAAACTGACAGCGCAATTAAATGACCATAATGTGCGGCGATTTTTGCGCCGGCATGATTTTTAATTGATCGTTTTATTGTTAAAACAAAATTTCGGAAATTGAAATCATTATATTACAGGGTAATATTTTGTTCCCCAAGTCATAACAATGAACTATTACTGTCTTAAGATTGCTTTCGTTATTTAAAAAGTTTAAATAACATAATGGGGTTTCCTTTGATTTATAATTTTAATAGTACTTCCTCCTTCCGAGCCTTAGCAAATATCTTCGATCAGCCGCATATTGATAAAATTTAGGAAAACTTTTGAAAACCTACAATCATCCATATAAATTTTTATGCTCTTACGCTGAATAAAAAATATTATATAATAATTATAATTTATTAGTTATTTTTTATAATTTACTTCATTCGATTAGTATATAAAAACAAACAAATTTCCCTTTCAATTCCTGTAAGGAACATGGGGGTATTAATCAACGGGTTTTGACTTTTCGTGACTGTTTGTTTTCAGCGCAATCATTTTATTTGTATTGAAGCGCCATTACTTCTTATTCACCAGGAATATTATTTGGCAATGTTATTGATATACACAAAAAAGAAATAATTTTTCGTGATAGAAAAATATCCGCCTAGGATTCGATCGCAAGACCTCCGGAGAGGTAGTGCAAGGTGTTAACCACTAGACTATATAGACGAACAATTTTTATAATTGAATCGTTTATTTGAGGAGCTGCATTTTGACGAAATTGTGATTTTGATAGAAATGGATATTTAAAGCGTAGATACTTCATTTGGGAAAAAATCCCGCAGGTCTGGCTCTTATATACTTCATAATATACGATTATAATAATTTTTTTATTTGTGTGTTTATGTGGTGATTAGCAATTAGTACTTAGTCATTAGTAAGTCAATATTAAATGGACACAGATCCTAGATCGGGCGGATATAAAGTGCTTAAAGGCAGAAAATTAATTTAAAGTTTTCTAAATACCCCCAGTACAATTTTACACTAACCAATATGCACACGAGAGGATATTGATTATATTACAGAGGAAGAATCAAATGGTTATTAAATTGTCTTAATTTTTTACCAAGAAGTAAAGTACAAGAGAAAAAATATATAAAACACAACAGTATTAAGGCAAAATTATTTCAAGTTATTATAATATTATTTACATTATTGTTATTAGTTTATTGAGTCTAATTGTTATAATTATAATGAATCAGCCAAAAGCAAAAAATAAATAAAACAGTTTATATCCTAGGTTACTTAAACCCACCTACTGTAACAAATTTAAGAGAATGGTGGCGCATTTACAATCCTAAAACCAAATAAACCGAAAAAAGTCGGTAGAGTTACTAAAGGATACCAGTTAACTTAGAGAGCAAACATTCGAATCCCTCGCGGGATTTAAAAGGTTGAAGTTCTTCCTAAATTCTTGCAGAACTAATTATTTCCATTCGACTTGAATATAACAGAAACACAATTTTTACTTTTAAGCAGTTTTTGAAAACTATTTGTATTAAATATTTTTACAAATTTAAATCTCAAAACACTCTTATAAATTTTCATGGATACATACGTACCTATGTATTTCTTTATTGCTTATGTCTCAAGTGATTTATATGATAAAAAAAATTGAAACGAAAGATTGGAAATCTTTCTATCATCATATAATTGTGGAAAGGCAAAATGAATAAAAATATATTATTTGCGGTAGGGACGTAAAATTTTTTAAAAATTTTGTTGATAATTTGTTTAAAAATGCACATAATCTTATATAAAACACTATAGATAAACATTAACTAACGTGGACCTGTTATTTAACAAAGTCTTAATTTTCGAACTAGTTGTATACATGCAGTTTTTGTTCTAAATTTAATTATATTATAGAATATTTTATAATTTGCACAAGTAATATTATTGTTTGAAAAAACATATGAAATACTTTTTGGAAAAATTTACATAATAACATTATTAAAACGTAATTAAATTGATTTCGGATATTATACTTTTACAGTACTTACCAAAATCAACATAATGAAATTTTTAGAACATGATTTTCTTTAATAACTACCTTGAATTTTCATCAACTCATTTGTAATGTTGCTCATGCGAATAATTGGGTAGATGTATTATCATCCACTTAAAACTCTTATTTAAAAAAAAATGCTTACTCTCAAAATAGAGAGTCATTATAAGTGAACTTCAGATGCTAAGATGAGGTTGAGTTTTTCCCCTCTTTCAAAGCCGGCATTTGTCGCATTAAACAAAGGTCGTTTCTTATGTAAATGTCGTGGCTATGTCTCCATTCTTTTGTTTAGAATTTTCCCATTAATTAGTAATTGATTACAATTTCCAGACAAGGGCGCCAAAAAAATCGCCTACAATATTACACTATCATTAAAATGTCAATCTAAGTCATAAAGACAAAATTAATAACCTTTGATTTGTGATACAACAAAAAAAAATCATGCATAACATCACAAAAAATCTTGTGCAGATTAGATAATAACAGCTTCTTAGTTTCTTACTTTATTGATTTATTTAAACTTAATTAACTCACAAATTTAACTAATTTTCATGACAATGTCAGTTACACAATTTTTAAAATGTAAAAATATCTTAAAAATCACATTTTTTGTTAAAGGAATTATAACAGGGATGTTGCGGTTGTTGGTTTTTTTCATATAAAACATATTAAACCCCATTTTTATTGTTACAAAAACAACAAAAGTAATCTTTAATAACTTCATTTAATAATAAATAAACAGATATTAAAACTGGTTCATTATATTTCATCAAAAGTAATAATTCTGATTTGTCCGATCTGGTGACCAAGTGAACTTTTCGATCATAATTGGTCAAAATGTATAGGTTTGTTAGACTTCCACATCCGTATAGTTTTTTGCGAATGTCCAAATTTGTACGGATGTTCCGCGCTTGCGAATGCAAACATCCGCAACTTCCCTGAATTGTAATACACAAATGTATTTTAAATTAAAATCTTAAACATGATTAAATAAGGAACTGCTAACTCTAGAAGATAGATAGGTCGATTACGATTATATAAAACCCTCACTACGCTCCTGTGTTAGTGTTTAATAATGATTTATCTTTTCGACCTAGTTGAATAATGATTATTAAATTACAATTTAATAAATTATTGTTCAAAACTAAAAATATTTATGCGATTTTGTTCAATAAAATTAATATTACGAGTATGATACTAAAATTTGATCTGTCAAAGTTGTTTTAAAGCAAAAGTGCCTTAAAGAATTGAAATGAAAGGGATAATAGTTATTTGTACACTTAGGGTTCAAAGTGATATTTTGTTCACTGAGAATTTCAGTTGTCAACCGAAGCTTGCTGAGGTTGACAAGAAATTCGAATGAACAAAATTCAATTGAACCCTTAGAGTACACATAATTTTATACATTTGTAATCTAGTGTCTTTGATTTGAAAAATGTCAAAAATTTTAATAAAACAATCTCAGTACATTATTTTATTATTATAGTACGTGAGCGTGAGACAAAGTAACAGTTTTTGTTTTTTGTCTCCCTAGAGAAGAAAAACTCATTTTGAATGGATGCTATGAGTGAACAAAAGCTTACTTTGAACGCATCAAGTGTATAAACATATTTTTTTATATATCCTTTTTTATATTCCTCAAATTACAATAAGGCATTTTAAATTTGAAAATTCTTTTGAGATTCTCCTTTTGGTATGAAATAGATACATAAACATCACTGAAAACTATTGTCCAAATATTAAACTTTGTCCTGGAGAAATCGAAAGCGATTATCGATCAAGTTTCTCTAAATTCAGTGATTGGTGCAATGAAAATGAAGTTTAACAATATTCCAAAATATTTATAAATAAAACTGATATAAAATCCTCACTACGCTCGTAACTTTAAAAAGCCGTAGTGTTTAATAATACCTTATCTTATCGACCTAGTTGTATAATAACTATTAAATTGACAAAATTATAAAAATCTTCTCTGAGGCCAATTTTAACATACTCGTACAGTTCCCGGCAAACGGTAAAAATTCTAAATGAATTAGGATGTAGCATCCATACTTGACAAACTAATCATAAACAGATTTCAATATGGTTCCATTTAGAAAATTTATCTAATGGTCCCAGTTTCTGATTTTTGGAAAGGTATGAATTTTGACTTTGAAGAATTTATGAACTCAAGCATAATACTCGTACAACTGCGGATCATTTAACTTACTGTTTAAAATTAGTTTTTTTTGTGCATTTTAAAGTTGATTGAAAAAATGGTCCTGTTTAAGTATAAAATTTCAAATTGGTAAACGATAAAAATTACTACTAAAAACTAAACTACTAAAAATTTTAATTTTGGATCTTAGTAGCATATAATGAAATACATATTTTGACGTTTTTCATGTCTCTACAATAAAGTAGGCCATGATTTATTAATGAATTTAATTTTTTTTTACATGACACAAAAGTAAAGTTCTTTCTTAAATGTTGATTATGGCTTTTATATGTGGTTTGAATGATGAGTGCTATTACGGGTATATTAGTGGTGCAGTACAAGTTACTCTATTTCCGTGATATGTCGAAAAATTCAAACCGAAAGCTTTATTCACTTGACAACTTCTTTCCTTAATTGTATGTGTTTAGACCTTAATTTAGTACTGGGCTGTCTTCTTATTCTTTACTTCATATTTCGCGGAAAAATAGCTAATAAAGTTGCGAATAGTATAAAATCTTGTAAAAACTAGTTAAAACACAATTAAATACTCGTATCTATTAAAAAACGAATGAACTCAACTCGAGTTTAATTATGGTTAATTTTTCCTAAAAGTTGTTTAAATAACTATAAAATCTCAATTCTATTAATATTCTAGTATTATTAATTCTAAAATACGCTTAAATATTGTTAGACTTACCTTTTTTCATTTGTCTAATTTATTAACCATAAAATATTGTCTCGATTATTTCCCCAATAAGCTGTATTTAAATTGCGAAAGAACAAANAGTTGTTTAAATAACTATAAAATCTCAATTCTATTAATATTCTAGTATTATTAATTCTAAAATACGCTTAAATATTGTTAGACTTACCTTTTTTCATTTGTCTAATTTATTAACCATAAAATATTGTCTCGATTATTTCCCCAATAAGCTGTATTTAAATTGCGAAAGAACAAAACAGAGTCATATTAGCAGCCAGTTAATAATGGCAAAACAATGAGAACTGGTCTAGAGAGAATTTACTTTGTAGTTTTTAGGAACTACTGACCATTAGCATTAGTATTTCATTGGCCATAAAGATTTATGGCTCATCAATCGGGGCTGCGATTTGGACATCAGAATAGATTGGGCAAGGCACGCTTTTTCATTAATGTCGGTCGCATCTTCTTCATCATCTTCTGTTGGTGATAGCTTCGACACACGGAGCCGAGCTAGGGGAACAATGGCGCGGTGCTCCAACAATACAGATCGATACACTGATCTTATCTTTTTGATTGTATTAATTCGCAAACAAAATGCATTTTCTTGTCCATGTGTTACCCCATCAACAATCAATGGGAAATGCGTCCAAGACAATTGCTCCCACTACACCGCCTCCCAGTCACAGTTACAGGTCTGCCACTTCTACTCTTGATGACGGGGGTACTATAGCTATTAAAGTGACGGGGTTTCGTATAAAATCCCAAGGTCTGAAACGAGTCATTTTAGTCGGATCTTAGAGATCCCGGATTTCAGTTCAGCCAACCGGTGCTTTGTGGCCAAAATTATACGAATAATTAGTTTGACTTTGTGCAAATTACCGACGTTAAATAACGAGTGCTTTAATGGTTCAGATCTGTTTTCAAAGCGCCTGGAACCAGAGGAGAGGCGTTCTCTGAAAATCGAAAGTGATATTAAAATAAAATTCGCACACTATGCGGGAGTTACAGAGACTATATTTGATAACACTATATCTTGTCTGTTACGCATTTCCTGGGACAAATGGCAGCTTTTCACATGGGATTACTAGTGATAGTGTATTTAACAGTGGTTCTGGTGGTGGTTCGATAATAATTGTTGAAGATGCAAAAGGTATTTCATGATAAAAAATTATGAAAAGAGTGATTTGTGTTACTAATTTATTTTGCCAAAAATCTAAGCCTGTTTCAGGCGAGTGCTTGCCGGAAAACGAGTGTCTCCACAATGGGTACGGAAGACATTGTCCTGTGAACGGCTCGAGGATTGCCAACGGGAGTGCTCAGAAGAAAAGCGATTTATCTGTGAAGGATTCAATTACAAACTCGACCCCTCTGGTCGTGGCCAAGGAAACTGTGAACTCATGGAAGTGCCTCTCTCGGAACTCGATCTCTACTCAAGTCCCTATAGCCGAGAGTCTACTCTTTTAAATCATCCCGATTATGATTACTTTGAAAGGGACCGAAATAACTCCCCTAGTTGCAGAATCCCACCGAGTTGCACTGATTGTGGATCTAAGAGTTCTTCAACATCAGTTGACTACTATAGGCCACAGTCTGGAGGAGGATCTTACAGACCAGAACCTTACAAACCATCATACCAAGAGCCTAGGCCAAACTACGAACCCTACAGACCATCCCAACAAGGATTCGACAGATGGGATTACAATAGATATGACCATAGTACATCTTTGGATATCTATAGGCCTTCGCACTATGAGTTTAGTTCCTCAGGATCAGGGTATAGAGGTCCACCAATAGATCGTTATGATGTCTACCGACCAGAACGCCCAACATCTAGTGGATCTTATTCAGAAATTGACCTAAGGCCTGATTACCGACCTCCAGAAAGTGGATATTATGAATCTCACAGACCTTCCTTGAATAAGCCTCGCCCATCATATGGAGGTGACTACTACGAATTCGATCGGTATATCGATAGGAATCCTCCTTCTAGGCCTAACTACATTCACATTGACCGAGATGGTGGCTATGGAGCCAGTCTCAACTCAAAACCGTCATCCAATTTCATTCCCTATTTAATAGGACAAAGTACTTACGGGAGCTATGGTTCTTCTGGGCATACTTCAGAACATCAAAGTCAACATATAGTTGATTATTGGGGCCTTAAAGGGTCAGAATATCGTAAGGAGGGGCCAAGTTTTAACTACTTTGAATTAGGAGGAGGATCCAGATACCATAATGTTCCAGAAGAAAATAGTGTTTGGAACTATCCAGGATCCAGGTATGGCTACGAAAGTAATAGACATCAGGAAAATAAGCAAAGAGTAAACTATGCCACTCAGTGGACCAGAAGGCCTGGATCTGAAGGTATGAGTTGTGTAAAGATTTTTTTTTTAAAGTGTAATAATGTTCTGTCTTTAGATTGCTCAGCAAAATCCAGTGAAGGATTCCGATTACACAAGGGTGTAATTCGGTTCCAAATCTCTGTACCAACGGTGACGGAATGTGAGAGGATGTGCGCTTCAATGGAGACGTTCAAATGTCACACTTACAGTTTCCGATATTCGGGAGCTGGAAGCCAAAACTGCCAGCTCTGTGATCGACCCTACAATTTACTGGACTACTACGCAGACATTGAACCCGATCGTGACTACGATATCTACTCCATGACGGATGATCTCCAAATATGTCGCAACCAACCGAAAGATGATCATAGAAATAATGCTCGTAATTATAGCCCTCGTTTTTCCCTAATCGGACTCATTACATCGCTTTGCGTTTTTTTTTCTGCTTTTAGAATGCTTCTTCAAGGCCATCGATGCGAATAGATTTTACAAGTCCATTGTTCGAGACAGTCTCACAGTGAGATCAATCGGGGAATGTGAACTGGAGTGTATCAAGAGTCAAAAGTTCACCTGCCGAGCTTTTACCTTCCGTTATGGTCCACAAACCAGGGGCAATGTCATCGACAACTGCCAGTTGTCGGACTGGCCGGTGCGAGACATGGACAAGAAGAGGCACCTAGTCCCAGATCCAGCATACGACATCTATGAGAGGGCGAGCTATGGACATGGGTGCGAGCTGCAGCCCATTGTCGATCCCAAACATCAAAAACGTAACTTTTTAACTGAAATCTTATAAAAAGAACAACAAGTAATTGTGTTTATTTCAAGTTTGCTATTTGGGATACGGTTCAGCTGCCAAACTTCTCTCATCAGCGATCAAGAAAATTGTTTCAGTAGGAACAGAACTGGAGTGCAAAAATGAATGCATTCGGTTAAGAGAGAATTCTATATTCAAGTGCTACTCTTTCAGTTATGGGTAAGAATTTATCACAATCGTTTTCGCCGGATTGAAACAAGATCATCGAAAACAAATAATTTTAACTTTAACATATTATTTAAAATCCAAATTAGTTTTTTTCATTAAATATCATAATAGTTTTACCCTAGAAAATCTAGGGTTAAGAAAAATTTTGATCATTCTTTCATATATCAATGTTGAGGTTGTGGAGACACCTGGTTGATATATTCGAATTTATCAAATATTTACATTAAATTAAAAATCCTCATACAAAAACACAAGATTTAACGAAAGATTCTCTTAAGTGTGTATGAAATTAACGCAAGATGGAAGTCGGGATAGCGAACCCAAATAATCTCTTTTAACAATGGTTTAAAATTTTTAAATGAAATTAATCAATAGTTTTATCTACAAAATTTTGAAAGTACATATCAAATGCCTTTAAAATCGTCTATACTCAATATGTTGCAATCATATGAACACAGTCATTTCATCTATCACACTAGTGGTAAACCGTGTCGAAAAACAACGTAAAGGAATAATACTATTAATATTATATTTGTACACGACACCAAT
>JXOV01002751.1:390-38688 GCA_001014945.1 Clogmia albipunctata
GTATTATTAGTCAATTAATAGCACCTAGACCAGTTTGAAAAGGACCCAGTCAATCCTATCCGCCCAGGGATCGAATCCTTGACTCCGAAGAGGCAGCCGGATGCGTTAACACATCGGCCACGAGACAGATTTGTGTGTTTTTTATATTTATACTTAATTATAATACAGTTGATCATTCCAACCTGGGCCTGGTTTCCGTAAGTTCCTCACGGTTTAAGTTATTATTGATAGGCAATGATGAAAAGTATTTTCAGTAATGACATAAACAAAAACAAAGGGAACCAGTTTGAGAAGCATTTTTAGGAATATCAATTTTATTTCACTTTTATTAAATTTACATATAAAATAAATATTTTGTATTATTTAAATTGAGGATATAAGTCATGTAATCTTGTTGATGTGTTTCTTTTAGTGTAAAATTTAATTTACAGATGACAAAGTGTATTTTAAAATTTGTTTTGCCGGGGTCATTCATATATTTGATTAATTACTTAGTTTTTCCCATTGAAAATAATAAGATTGTGTTCTAACTATATCCATCCTGTATTTGTATTACCATGTTATTTGTTGTTGTAGGGAACAGGAAATAAAATTAAGAAATTCTCTATAATTATCATGAGTTTCTTACAAAATTTTCAAAGAAACCCACCTTATTAATAAACTTTGGTTGTTTTATTCTATTAAAATGATAGTAATAAGAATATTTCTTTAACTTTCGTTTTAGTTTCTTAAATTTCAAATTTTTGATTTTATTTTTATTCAATTATTGAAATCATTTGTTCAGTCCTTTTATTGCAACGTTAAGTCCGTGCATTGCTTAATTATCGATGTTACAAAACCGCCTCTGCACGTCTGGTAAAGGGAAGCCCTTTGAAACGGGAGCTTAAGAAATAATAAAACGGCACTAATAAGACAAATTGCCGATTTAAAAACCGTCAACGGAAATGTGCGTATTTTATGGCAAAATGTCGATATAATTTCGCAGTTGAATGCTTTCCAGTGATTTCATTAGGATTCGAAATGATTTGTTGTGTTTGCCATTGCCAGTGGGCCATTAAAAACGGAATCCGATTTTGCCAAAGTTATTTTTAGTCATTTTTCCCATAACACAGTTAAAATGCAGAAAAAGAATCCGAAATCCAACAAGTGGGACGGTCGGTATCCATGAGGATAGGCGCCACTTCCAAGTATTTGGGGACTTATCCGTTTACTAAAACAACAAATCACAATGCGATTTACTCTCGACTCGGTGCCAAATTCTCAAAACTTTTCAAATAGTTGGTCCATGACTGATTTAGGCAAATGAGAGCACCAACTTTGATAAATTATTCTGTACAAATATTGTTCGTTGTTTGCAGTCACACAGCCTCTCACCCCAACCACCATAGGGTTCCCATGAGTTATTGCAGTCATTTGTTTTAATTTATTTGTCTGTGGCTATAAATTGTAAACCCCATGGAATGTGACACAGGACTTTATGTCAAATACGTGATTTTTAAGATGTCTGAATTACAAACATTTCTAATGATTCAAATGGAATCGCTTTATACCAATGGAGTACAAAAGTGTGTACAAACAACACTTCATGGTCATAAACTTTATATGGGTTGATTTAATTTTCTATTATTTTACATAAAATATTTCATTCAGATATAAAAGATAAGAAGCGTTTTTCAAATGTGTGAATGTACTTCTCAAAAAGCCATTGTTTTATCAAATTAAAATTTTAATTTTCATTAGCTGGATTTAGTAAGAATTCGTCAAACAAATTATTATGTTAAATACTTCAATTTGAACATATCCACAACGTCTTTTTGTCATCACTTAACCAATGTCCTTTTGATACTATTTTTTATTTGGATGGAGACGCATGGAGATCAGTAGCAGTGCGTTCAATTAGTATGTGCTGCTTTACTACGTCCAAAGTTACTAAGTTACATGTTATGATTTTAATTATTTTTCTTCTTGTCCTTTCTTAAGTCATAATCAAATTCTCTGTATTTTGGACAAACCATGGAATTTGCTCTGTGACCACTTTTTAATTGCATTTCATGCAAGACTACTCGTCCTTGTACTCAGTTCATAACTGAATTCTACTTAGGACATTTAATTATCTATCGGAGATTTAGCGATGCGTGTTTCCTGTAGTACGCAAATGGTTGGTAATTTAAACTGGGTGTCCATATTACTAACAATTAACATATCCTCTAAAGTGTACAGACCTATACTGCCCTAGTGTGCGGTGCTGAATGGCGGGTCCATTAAACACTTTTCCTTTTCGCATTTTAAGTCATTTGTCATTATATTGAAATACTATATCTATAGCAATAAATAAGTTAGGGCCAGTAATTGCGATAATGTGGGAAAGCTAGGACGATGTACAAAGTGGGACGCATGATTATCTACCATACACTTGTTGATACAATATCATGCATTATTTCAATGATCTTATTCATATATATGAATAAGGGCTATAAACCCCAAGTGGGTTCTGCATTACTGACTTTAATTACATTTGATCAATTTGATTAAAGTATTTCATAGAGATCACACTTTAATAATAAAGAAAAAGTGAAAAAAATTAATAAAACTCGAGTAGAGTTTTAGAAAACGAATGAAATGAGATACGAGTGTTTTTTTATGGGGTTTTCCTAACCAGTTTTTTACAAAATTTTATAGAATTCGCATATTTATTAGCTATTTTTCCAAGAATAAGAAGACAACCCAGTACTAAAGGTCTAAATACATACAATTAGGGGAAGTTCTTGTCAAGCGAATAGAATTTTTGGTCTCAGTTTTTCAAAATATCACGCAACCTTACACCATGCACTGTATCACTGATATGCCCGTGATAGTATTCATTATTTAAACCACATTTAAAAGCTGTAATCAACATTTAAGAGAAAATTTAAATTGATTAATAAATCAAGGCATACTTTATTATAGAGACATGACAAATGTCAAAACATATTTTCATTCTTAAGCTACTTAGCTTAGTATAAATCTTTGCAGTTGAATAATGAAGAATAGATATACAAATTTCTTTGTGTACGTAATAAATAATATATTATTTAACAGATCAATATAATAGTACACATTGTGGAGTAAGCGTTGACTACTTTAATAACACTATTACTAAACAAAATTGTATAAAATATTGAATTTTATTATTCATAATTCCATATTCAGTCTTCGATATACTTTAAAAGTCATTTTAGAATAAGAAATCAATATTCATATATTATTTATATGTTTTGAATACAATTAATATTCCTGGAATCCTGTTTGCGATTCCAGTTTCGTGAATTAAATTGAAAAGTGAGGAATTTGACATTTACGAAATTCTAATAACTGCTTTTGAAGTGGAATACAAATTATGAAATAAAAGTACCAGGAATATTCTAATTTTATCACAAAAGATTGATTCTTGAGATGTCCTTGCACCTGAAGGGCTGTCCATTGAACTGACTTATTTATAAAGAGGCGAAAATCAATATTGTTTCATTAAATTATTTTGCGAAACAATGCATTAATTTGCGGTGTAGTAATTAAGGCAGCCACCACCGCCACCAATTAATATTGTCTCTGGAAAGATCTGTCCCTAATTCGATTTGAATCGATAGCAGTGGACTAAATGAATTGATTAATTTAGGCGAATTCAATTGCCTGTCGTTGCTGGCATGGTAGCAAGAGCCGGTCCCGGCAGTTTCCGCACCAGATAATGGAGTTAGTGGCGGTCATGACATCGTTTCAGCCGGTTAAATAAATAGATTCCCTTTAATAGGTCGATCATAAAGTTTGGGTAACGTTTTTATAAATAGAATTTATTGGGAAAATTGATTTATCTTGTTATAGTTTGCGTCTTTATTTGGAAGTTAATTGACTTTAGGGGAGTTATTTAAATTCATTAAGTTATGTTCGTTTTTGTATTTGTATTCATTTAATAATTTACAATGGATTTGAATTAAAACTTAAAGCCATTTTTCCTGTATAGTATACGCTTGGTGTGTTGGATAAATTAATTTGATAATTTTCTTTCACAATAAAATTTAAAATACATCAATAAAGGTTTTAAAACTGTTATAACTTTTATTGTCCGAATTTCTGTTACAATATAATTTATTTTAAGCCGCATTTAATTACCTACAATATGATTATGAGATAAATGTATAAAATACAAATTCGTTATAAGATAAGTGTTTCAAATCAAGGTAATTAATAATATTTTTTTCCTTTATTTTACGTACTTATGATGTAATTTTATTGTCAGTTGAATAAAATATAGTCTTAATTAAGCAGTACGGCTGCGCCACCCATACGCGCGCCCGGGTCATTGCCCTAGAGTCAATTTCATGCGAATTGCCCGGGCCCCGTATAAGTGTATCTCTATTCCTGTCGATTCACTACTGCGTCTCTCCAGTCGTGGACTCCCAGTTCTCTGGTATCCTGGTACACACCATCTGAGACGGGGTTGTCCCGGTTTTCTCGTTCCGTTGTTAAAAATTAAGGTCCGTTTTTCGATTACCGTAGTCCAGTGTTTTCTTATTTTTATATCGTGAATTCGATTGTTTTATCCAAGGCTCGTTTTCTGGTTTCATGGTTAGGATTTGACTATAGGGGGTTACCGGCCCCGTAATGGTGTATGTATATACCGCCAAGACTAGGTCCTTACTACGTCAGCCGCTCGAATGAACGTTGCCCGCCTTTAACAAGGAAGTGTTGTTTGGGTTTTTGCCCTGACTTGAACTCTAGTCTGGGCTAGGTTACTTTAGAAGACTGAAGTGAATAATATTAAGTAAAATATTTTCTTAACTGTTTCAAAACTTAAATATCAATAAATGGTTATAAATCTTAAATTTTTATAATTATGTTATGCTGAACTGAGCATAAAAATCAAAAGTTCATACTTTACAAGAAGCTTCTCTATCTATAATCGAGCGAACTACGATGACAATTATTCAACTTCCCTTCTTTGGTCTGAATTTATCTTTTATCCACTTGTGGATACAGTCCGGATTAGGACTGTCTGATCATAGGTTATCTGTTTGGATATAAATTTTTAGAACCCATAAAATATTACTAGAAATACATAAGCATTAAATTATTTTCAAATTTGACAAATAGAAAATTTTAAATCGCCCACAAAATAATTCTCTTCGGTTTAGTTATAGGATGACATTATAATTAAGAGATTCCACTCCCATTATGTCAAATCATAGTATTCCATTTTCTAAGAAATATCCATTATTATCCATTCAAGTGCAAACTATAATAAGAATATAGTAGAATTTCCACTCAAGTGTTTTAATACAACAGAACTTTGTGAACTACGTTATAAATAAAAGAGATACGAGCCCTCAACCGTCCCGTTATTGATTGCATCATCACCATCAAAAAGCAGAAATCTATGACAAAATCACGTTGTTATTTGAATGAGAAACTAAAAATAAGGACATTGATGGATCATCTTCGGATCAATTTGAGCGCAAATTTCAATATTACAAATTTACATCATTCGCCTCTTAAAATCACTGTGCAAATATTGATTACTCATGCGGTTATTGTGCAATCAATATATATCTCAGGGGGGTTCGGTTTGGAGAGATTCATTCAAAAGATTTCATCATTTATCATTCGGGCAAAGTTGAATGGTTTTGCAATAATTTTTGGTCGGGAAAATATGACAAACCGCCGAAAAATAATAATAGATCGAGGAGGGAGAATCCTTTCTTTTATATTAAACTTTGGCATTCGATAAAGTTTTTGGCACAAATAGCACATGGCGTTGTCTAGTTTGCGATAAACTTGATCTCTGTGTATGCGAATTAAATCGCAAGAGGGGAAAATCGCGAATTAAGAATGAATTTTCCGTTCGTGCTCCGTTCGGAGGCAATTCGTCGTTTGGCCAAATTCCCGGCATACAATCCATTGGATTTGTAGTAGTATTAGTGCCGAGCACGTGAAGCTTTCCTAAGGATAACTATACGGGAAACTTTGAATGAATTGAATCCACCAATACATGGGAAGGGACTTTCAATATTATTGTTATTCGTCCTGTTTGGCATGAATACGAGTTTCCTTTTCGGAGTACTATTCATTCTAACTGCTGAACTCGGTCCGTGATGGTCGCTTTTTGAAGCAGTGGTCCTGTTTTTAAGTTTTTTGTTGGTTCAGTTTAGTTTTGAAGTATAGTTTTAGGTGATCAATAAATAATCCAAGAAGCCGCCGAGTGTAAAAAAATTTACAAAGTGGATCAAAGTAATCAGAATCGGAAAACAAAAGTTTTTGTGGAAGTTAACAAATTGAATATTAAATGTCATCGAATTGTTTATAATATAAATTTCGAATTTTCTAAATAACGGGGGTGTTTTAAGCGCTGCTCGGTCGGTGTGTGAGTTTTGTCTGATTGTGGATTAAGGGAAAGTGTATAATTATTAGTCCAATTAAGGGTGCTCACCTTAAGTACTGCTGTGCGGCGGCGGCGGTGGGAAGCATTTTTCCTATGGTGTCTACGTTTTATTCCCTTTCTCTCTGTTTGCAATTTGAGTCAGTTGGGTGTTAATTGGACAAAATTGGGGCGGCAAAAAGTAATGCACCCTATTACACGGTGAATGAAGATGTGTGTAGTGCAAAAGTGTGCTTAATTATTTAATCATTTGTGTAATTGAATAATCGAGTGGAGAGTGTCGTTCGCTTTGTGACCGCAGAAAGAGTCTCGTAAATTTCAGTCCCAACAATTTGCAATTTGTAAAAGCAAAGTAAGGCAAGAAAGGGAAGCAAGCAGAGAAGAGGCATTAAGTGGTGGTGTTTTGCAAATGGGATTACTGTTTAAAATCCTTGTTTTGCGGAGAATCTCTCTCTCTCTCTCCAACAAAGCGAATTGCAAATAATTAAATGTGTTGTAAAGTGGTTGTAATAAAGCAGTGATTGTGGCAATTGAAATAATAATATTTAATAAAAAAGGAGAAATAGTGAGTGGGAAGAAGAGGGAGTGGAAAAGGTTGTTTGTTGTCACACAATTTACGTCGACCGACAACCCTTATTTATTTCCACCGAATACAAATAGTTATTTTATTTGTCCTTTCTCCCCCGCCCGAATTTCGCAATATATTTGTGTTTTTGTGTGCCGCATCGGATTAAAAAGCTCAGCTGAAACTGAACCGAAAAGCCTCCAACAGCAGAGAGACAAACGAACATACTGATAGACCTGTCTGGCTACAGGATCCACACCCCCTTCCATCAGAGTAAGGATTAAAGTGCCATAATATTTCCCAAAATTAATAATAATAATAAAGGGTCCCCAATTCGCGAAATCCAGCGCACATTCAGCATTTCATAATCGGTTATTAGAGAAATTAAATATTCACCCCTGAGGGGGATCCCACATAGATCCGTACATAGGGATATAGACACACAAAAGCCGCCGACAAAACATATATCGTCATCCGGAATTGTCGCGCACCGTTTACAGCAACAAATTTATTCCGATATCTGTTTGCGTTTCGATGATACCACAGGACAAAACGACGAGAATTCCAATTAACTTCCAACTCGGAGCTAAGGCTCGGCTATATTTTATTCCGATCTCTTTGAAGGGGACTTTTCTATGGATTTCTTTTAATCCGTGACATGAAAATCCTTTTCTAATCTGGAGTAATTATGTGTAATTTATTTAATCAATACAGTTATGCTAGGGAAACGTTAATGGAATCCTCAGATAAATTGATTTTTTGTCAATTTTATTATTAAAATTTCTTTAAAGAAGAAGCTAATGCTTCCTGTATAAAGTCCTTTATAATTACACACTGTTTAGTTATTCATTATTTAGACAATTGCAATGATGTTAATACATAGCATTGGTTATATCAGTGATATATGGTAGACTATTTTGCAAAAATTGATTGAAAAAATTCAATATTAACTCTTTTAGGATTTTATTTCCATTCTCAACCTCGGCCAATGGGTGTTTGACTTCTCGTGACTAATTGTTATCAGTTATCAGAATTAGTAGCCAATTAAAAACACCTAGACCAGTTGTAAACGGATCCGGTGAATTCATCCATTTTATTTATATTGTTGCGATATTACTTATAAATTGTAAGGAATATTATTTTGCAATGTTACGAGTTAAAAATGCCCGCTCAAGATCTCTGACGAGGCAGTCAAGAGTGCTAACAATTGGCTTAACTCATAAAACCTTAACAAATTGATTGTAAATAATTTTGAATAAATTAGCAATCAATCGCGTTGGAGGATTTTACTGATTTTGTGATTAGCAACAAGCAGTAGCAATCTCAAACTGCTTACTAGCTTTTTCATTATCTGGAAGAGATTCCATCATCATAGAGCTTATTTCAATTTTTCTCTGTGTCTATTTCTGGCAGCAAACTCTTCTTCTGTTTTCCAAGAAAAAGAAATGCGCTCTTCTCAAGTTCTGAAAACCTGTACAATTGAGATTGTAACTGCGTGTATCTAATAAGATTCCGAGTTTTTAACTTTTTATTAAATCAGATTTCTACAATATTGAGTTGATATTTGATTTATTATAATTTTATTACAATTAGGTTTTTTTTTAAAGAAATGCAATATCTAGAAACCGCAAAAATCAGTTGATAATAACTCAATCGACCACTAGGAATCAATGTGGTTGACAAATCATAAAAATTGGGTATTAAAACCAGTTCAATCTAAAACTTTAATAGGTTTAACTCACAGTTTAGTTTAATTTTAAATTGAATGAAATACATAAATGGATGTGACATATAAAAGAATAAATATATTATGTTGTTTACAATGCCACCTGTTCACATTATTTCATGGTCAGGCCTTATATTTGTGCATATTTGTTATTGTAGCATATGGAATGGGGTTAGTGATCGATTAAAATAATTTTCCCATTTAATTGCCAAATAATCTATCTGGTGCAAAGCCCAAGCGACGTAAAGCATCGCCTTTGCTGAAGAGGTGAATCGAAGCAGAAACAATGACAAGAAGAACCCATTAATTAAAAGTCTTTAACAAGTTTGGGCGAGACAGGGGAGAGAAGTGGGGCAGATCGAAAAGAGAGTAGAGAAAAGTTTCATAATTAACTTATATAATTGGTTCTTGGTAATAAGTTCTCCATTAAAAAATTGTGTCGTGTCGGCATATTCAGGAGCAAGAGGCTCCTCTCCATCCAGCACCTGACTAAATCCAATTTATATTTCATCTGGCACCTTCATAACTACACTCTTAGCGTTCACCGTGTTTTGTCAATTTTTATCTACTCCTCCTGGACCATAATTATTTATGAAATACTCAGCTCAGGTAAACGTTAAACCAATTTTCGTTGCAGAAAACTAAAGTCCTAACTAAATTATATTCATCCAATTTATGGGATTGAATTGATACTTTTCTTTCTAAATGTTGGATTCAATTTGGGAAGTAGATGTTTGGAAAGCCAACGGTTATTGGATATCTTGCAAATTATATCTCAAAAGTTTTTTGTTTAATTATTTAAAATAGGATTATTAAAAAGCCAATCTATAAAATGTTAATTAAAAATAAAATATATTGATGTTATTGTCTTATTAAGAACCTGCAGAAATGACAATATATGTTTTATTAAATTTTTAATGAAAACTCTTATATTTATTGAATAAAAATCTGTTATTATGACGCACAGAAGAAATTATTATTTTCAATGTCATTTAAGAGAATAGCAAATTAATTTGGTTCATGTTCAGGTTTAAACTTTTTCTTTACGAAGCTTAGTCAATTAACATGAAGTGGATTTCGTTTAATTTTATTTCAGACTAAAAATACCGCAAAATCCCTCGGGCATTAGAGCTTATTTGATTTGTGTTTAAACGTACTTGTATTGAGATGTTCGTTTAAAAATTATGTGACATATTTTTACTTTTACATAAAAATTGAAATAAATGTTTTTATAAAAAAAAATTCTTTATAAATTATTTATGCATCATTTTTGTTGCTTAAAATTGATATTATGACAACATCCAAATGTGTTCTGTCAAAGTCTTTTTGTAGTACAAGTGCTTTAAAGAATTCTTTAAAGAACTAGTGTTTTTTAAATATCAAAGTGTGACCTTTGTAAACGAAATTCATCATTTCAAATGAAAAGTTACTTTGATACTGGAGGTTTTACTGTTAAATATTGACTTGAACTTTGACAAATATTATCCAACACTGTCAGATTACAGTTTTGGGTTTTTATATTTAAAAATTCTGTTTCGAATCAACATTTTATTATGAAATAGAATCATAAACATCATTAAACACTAAGATTTCAATATTTGAATTTGTGCCGAAGAAATCCAAAGTGATATCTAATGTTTCTCTAAATTCAGTGATGGGGGCAATGAAACTAAAGTGAAACAGTTTAACTGTCTATAAAAATTAAAAGAATATTTAAGATTTTGAGTTAATTTACTTAAAAATACATAAAAAAATATAAAACATGGTCGATAAGCACTTGGGCTTTCTTTAAAACACACACTACGCTCGTGACTTTAATCGACCCTCGTGTTTAAAAATGCCTTGTATAAATAACTATAACGCAAAATTCTTTTCAATTCAACTCCTTTCATAGTAATTATGTATTTTCTTTATTAACGGTCAAATCTATTTCTCTTTGTAATAACCTTGTTTCTATTAATTGATTTTTACAAATACATAATTGAATGAGAGTCCTTTGAAATTATATTTTACGGTTAATGAATTCCACGAAATAAACATCTCATTATTGACTTCAATGAAACCCCAACAATAATCCTCAGTAATTGTGCCCTTACCTTCGACTTGATAAATATTGTATTGGAGTTTTTATCTCTGAAATGAATTGATATGGTCAGAGCAAATGGAATTAATAATGGAAAATGCGGTGGTGAATAAGAATCCCCCAGGATATTAGGATAGGTCAAGCGCAATGCTATTGACATTGCAAATAAATGTTATTTCTCTCCGAACTCAATGGGAACCTGTTTATACGTGGGATTGATAATTCCATTTTTTCCAATCGAATTTTATTTTCCTCCTTAAACCGATTCCGTTTAAATATTTATCGTTTTTTATTTAAAAAAATATTAATTTCCTCTTCCGTGGAATGTAGGCGTTACAAGAAATGTAAATAATGTTATGTGTTTCTCTTTTTTATTTAAATATTCAATTGCCTTTAATCGTGGAAAAAATTAAAAATTAATTTTTCATTTTTAAAAACCCAGTGCATGTGAATAAAAATGATTGAATAAATATTAAAGATCAATTAATTTTTACGAATATTTGTGAATTAATGAGATTTCCGTGCAAAGAACGTGAAATGTGAAAAGTTGTTGCTTTGAAATAAGTTTTCCAAATTTAAGGAGAATTTATCGAAACAGAAAGATGGAGATTGTTCGAGTTCAATTTCAATGGCTTGAGTTTCGGTCCCGAGGATTTTCATAATAAATTCCACACGTTTTTGACAATTTTTCGGGTGAATGGATTTTTATACATGTGCTGATTTTATAATAAACATTATGTAACACGTCTGATTTATAGTTATAAGTCAGTTCTGTTTGGGAAATCCCCATCACTTCTGCACGAGTTGGTTTCCGATCCAGCCCCAAATAAAAATCGATTCCACTTTTTATGCTGGTCTATAACTAGGGTTCTTATCTACTTTTTAAAGTTTAACATTATTTATAAATTATTGTCTTTATCTCTATTGAGGTGATCCCGCACTTTGACCTGAAGATCTATTGTGCTCAATTATTGTCTTTAGAATAGTTTTGTCATTTTTTAATTAAATTTTTGTCATATATCAGTTTTGACAAAAAACGAAAAACCACATAGTTCGCACGGGCCAGCGTTATAACTATACCACTTCTTTCTCCGATAAGTGGCATTATTTAAACAATCTATTGTTGAAGGAAGTTAGACAAACCGAAATATGTCCAGAATTTCGAAAAATTGCGATATCAGAGTAGGCCACCAGTAGTCTAAAAATCCTGTTATAATCCCGTATAAAAAATTCTGGAAGTAAATTAGAGTAATTATGACTATCGAAAACTGGGATCATTGTACATCTCTAGATATTAATATTTACATTATACTACAGCTTATAAAGTTTCAATCGAGGATAATATTTTCTGACATAGCGGGTTTTTAGGCTATACGCCTCGTACCTAACAAACGACTCAACGTACTTAAGCCAACCCATATTTTAATAAAATATTATTAAATTTCCTACAAATTGTCCATACATAGTTTTGAAGTTTGTCTGCTGATTTCGAGTCAAAGAAAAGATATAATACGCTCAATTTTGGTTTATTATTGTTCCATTTATTAATTCTGCTGATATTTTTGAATAAGTTCATAGCCTATTAATATACAATCTTCATTCTATATTCAAATTATCCAATTCGAACCTTTAAGAACTCGTCTTATCATACCCATTCCCAATAAGAGCTGCCCACAAGTGGGTAGATGAATTAGACAGGCAAAAGTAAGGAAATTGAATTATCAACGTCGTAACACCTACTTTTTTTATTATTATAAATTTGAGGTTCAATTGCTACTTTAGTGTTGTATCTTTATTCGGACGGAACACGACCGATGTAACTTCATGTTATCGAAATGTGGAATTAAGAAATGACCAAAGCTAGATCTTTGACAACAAAAAACAAATCTGCTTCGCGAAATCAATAAATATTTATAAATAATTTATAAAATTTAAAATATTCTGTAATTTTCGAATTAAGGAAAATCTAAAAAAAATAATTCATATGGTAACACTAACAAGATTATTTTTTACTAGAATTTTTCCATTTTGGGAGATCAGCACATTAAACCATGTAGAACAGCCTCTTTATTGTAACTGGCGTCATATTTAATATGGAAAAATATTGAAAATGTCATATATTTTGATTACCGAGTAAAATCAATTTCGCAAATACAGGTCACAGGGAGCGAGCAGAGCAGGCAGTGGTGTTTGTCTGTGTCTCTGATATTCGATCTGGGCAAACATATACAGCAAATGACGAAGACAGCGTCATCGTCGTCGTCGGCTGATCCAATTGAAGCGTAAATACTGTTTACATTGAACATCATCAATTTGAATGCTCGAAAGCACTGTCTCTTGCTCTCCACTCCCTCTGCCATTGCTCCTAGACCGACTCCACGGCTCTATTCCCTTCCTATAGTCCCTTTTATTTAAAACTTGAACCGCTCTCTGTCACTTGGCACTTTGTCCTCTGGCTCGGAATTCAATTCAAATGCTAATAAGCTTCACAATTTCCTCGACAAAGGATTTATCTTTAAATATTTTGTGTAATTTAATTTATTAAACAGTAGTTGGTTATTTTGTTATTATTAAATTATTGGTTATTAATCAATATTTTTACTTAAAATTTTAAGTAATTTAAATATAAGTATAATGTGTTTTTATAATAATTTTATGAAGAAATTTTCCAGTAATGTTTATTTAATATTCTTATAAATTGAATTTAAAAACCTCTCATATAAGTTTTAATTTTAAAATGGATCTATGAACTTGTCTTTGACCAATGTGCAATAAAAATGTCCCTTCTGTTTTTCTTTGGGTTCCGTTTCATTTACTAGGTCGTCTTTTCATTGTGGGTGATAAATAATTGATTGTGGGCTTTATCTCTCTTTCTCTCTCTGTCCATAAGACATCCATTTAGAAATGGTAATTAAGATATTCCGGTGATTTCAAAAAGGAAGATTGATTTGATTTATTTAATTTGGATAATAAAGAGAAATTGGTAGAGATTTGTTAGAAAACCAATCAGAGTCTAGGGCACTAGGAAGAAGTGATTTCTTTCAGGAAATACAATTCACATGACATCCCTTAACTTTTTCCATTTGGAAACTTTGCTAAACTGGGAACGAGATTTTAATTGTGTGCATCGCAAACTTTTCCAATATCTTTTTACAAAGAGTGATCAATGGGTTAATTTCCAGTATAATCAATCTAATTTACTAACAGGATTTAAATGTTCTATTTAAATTCAATGGTTACTGGTAATGTTTGGGTCAAGAGATATAAACTAGAAGGCAGTTTAAAGGTCAATTATTAATTTGGATTCGTAAATTAAACAATGGTCTTAAATAGAAATGGATCCGATATTGGGTTGTTAAATATTAAAAGCCAAATAAATGAATTTTGGAAAATTATGCTTAGTATCTTGTTAATAAGATTATTTGGTAAATATTTTATCTGAAATCAGATAAAGTTCAAATTGAACGGAAGTAATTATTATTTAGATTTCAAATCAGCCATTCATTTTAATTAAATTAGTTTTTGTGGAGATTATTTCCATTCTGATAAATCTGAGATACCCACATTAATACATATTTTTGGATCATTAAAGAACTTTGTAGGGAATCATTAAAGTTGATTCCGACATCATTGGTTAAATCAGAGAAGGGCTCGGCTTTGAGCGAAATTTATCGGTCGGAAAATAGCCTTAAAATCGGATAAAGTTCTTATGTTAATTCCTGATTATTCATGCTTTAGGTTCTCAAATTCCTCTTCTGAACATGTAACTTGTAAGAGAATAGCAAAAGTTTAATTGATTTATATGTAAATCAGACTAAAGACAGTAAATTCCAATTTAAATTAATGAAATTTTAGTGATTGAAATTTTGAGATAAATCCCCAAAGTTTATCTTACAGAATGAAGATATTTAAAGGAATTTTTATTTTTAACTTTATAGATTTATTTTTAGGTTTTATTTTATGTTATGTAGAATTTTTGAAATCTTTATATATTTTTTTCTGGTTTGATTCCCGTTAAGCATGACAATCTAATCTCCTTTCGTAAAGAAGTATAAGCTCAAAATAATCCGTTTATGGTATTTAATTTAAACCGTTTTTTCGTAGGAAAGTAAAACGTTTTTATACATTTTATATTTGTGGAAAGGTTTTTTTTTATTAGGCTTTCAATTGAAGCCAAAATATTTAAGAAGATAAATAACATTTGTGCGATTCTGTTAGGTTAAAACCCCAATTTGCAGGCGATAAACCCTGTTCCAACATAAACCAGTTCCATAACCACGAGCTATTTAAATTCAATATTAAAGCACTCGTTTCTTGGAACACGGTGATAAGTCGTCGCCACGAAGAAGAAAAGGCATAACTTTGCTGAAATTATAGCTATATTTTTTACGGTACAAATACTATTACACAAATCAAAGTTTTACATTAAAGTTTTGTTGAAACTCAAATTTAAAGAAGGTTCTTCAGAAAATTTGATAACTGCCATTATTTTATTGAGGACACATCTTCAGCATCATGTCTCAATCGAATTCTAATGACAAAATTTTAATTTGAAAAACAATTGACGACATCTTGTGGTTATCAAATACGTCTACGTATGTACAAACTGTCGATTCTGTGAATGTAAATTGGTTACCAGGTTTGATTTTATATTTTTACCCCTACAAGAGGTCTTAGATTTCTGAAGTACAGAATATTGTAGTTCTGAAGCCGTTCTTACTGATGATTTACTAGTATATTTCGCTACAACTGTACAAGTGCACTCCTTTACCTATTTTTACTCGCTGTGCTCGTCAAAATACATGGTAAATTCAAGGAGTAATAACCGATTTCACATGTGTATCGAATGCTATTTTGTGTAATTATGAAAGAATGTCAGTTAATCGATAATTACTAATAAAAGGGTTCGCAGCTGTTTTTTCAAATTATGGAACAAGTAGGACACAGTATGGAGCCTGTCTAATTAAATTAGAGGGAGAACCACCATTTAAATAAATTGATTGGAGAGAGATAGAAATACTCACTATGAAATTTTCAAATGAATAGTTGAATATTACTATGTTGATCAATTAAATGAATATTGCTGTTTTTTAGTTCAAGAACTATAAGAAAACGTTTAAGTTTCAATTTAAAATGTACTGAAATGTCAGAACTCGCCCCATGGACGAAGTGATAACGCTCTCGACTGCCTCCTCGGAGGCCGTGGGTTCGATCCCTGGGCGGGTAGGATTGACTGGATCCTTTTTCAACCGGTCTAGGTGCTATTAATTGACTACTAATATAACATAAATAGTCATAGAAAGTCTAACACCCGTTGGTTGAGATTCCTCATGTTTCTTACGGGAATGTTGTGGGAAATATTTTTTTTAAATGTCAGAACAATTTTAAAAGTGAATTCCATTACCATAACATTTTCTAAAAAGTTCAATGACTTTTTGTATCTCATCCTTCGGCCCAACAGAATAAAGCTCTAAATATTATTTACAGATTACAGCCATTATTAATGTAAATTACACAATTAAATATAATTTGTATAAATTCATTGTAAGATTTTCCTGGGTATAAAAGTAACTTTGCATAATATTCTAGTTCTTATTTAATTTCCACGAATCTTAACTGTGCCGTGCTGTAGAATTAATTTCGTAATATTTCAAAGAGTCGTTGTTTAATTGAAATAAGCCAAAGCTCATAGAAATATTGTGGCACGTGACAGAAATTACACATTAACTTTATGTACAGGTTTTATCATAATCACTAATTAGACAATTATTGTAACTACTGTAAATCCTGGCGTGTGCTTCAAATTTATTTGGAGATTCTCATTTGAAATAGTTAAGAAATTGGTTTTTATGTTATAAAATTATTTCAAATATTTCCTTTTTTGAAATTAATGTTTTTATTATACGAATATTCTTTTTTGCGTTTTAAATAAATAATTCAATTGTATTCAATAGATTGCGAAATTATTCAAATTAAATGAGATTTATGGATCAGAAAATAGAATCTTATATTTAGTTCAATGGCAATTATTTTCCTTAAAATAGAACAGTAATAAATAAATTTTGTAAATTTTCCTTAATGCGATTTATTTATATCGATAAGAAGAAAGTGAGTTAATCAGATCTGAAGTGTTACAAATTTGGAAAGAATAAATGTTTAATTGTACCCTCAAATTGAGTCCATTCAGATATTTTCTTTCGGATTGAAATCGAATATTAATATTTAATACTGCCAATTTAAGGAATAGAGATTGTCAGGTGCACACAGTGTTCCGGGAAAATCCTAATCTATCATTTAAATGGGGCTTTGTGTCAATAATTCATGTCGTAAACGGGAAAAATAGAGTATCAACAAAGATAAAGGAATATTGACAAAAAATGGTAATAAATGTCGTCAACACTGTTACTATATTTGTGATAAGGGTGTCCTGAATTTCCATGAACTACTTTTACATATTTGCTAGTCTGGTCGATGAGTGTTTTATTAATAATTCCGGTATTTGTTTTTGACGCTCCAATTTTTTATCTCCTTTTTGTCACATGTTCTCGACTTAATCATTTCCGGGAAAATCGACTCTACTTCGTATTGACGGAAAGAAATAGTGTCGTTATCAATTGATATTAATCTTGGGTGAGGACCTAATATATATTTGCGATACTTTGTCCCTGATTTGGGGTAATTTCTTTGGAAATTATTATTTAATATAAGTACAGTGTTGTACAAAAGTATTGTGATATAAGGAGAATTGTTTGGTTCTTGGGAATTTTTCGTTATTGGTTCATGCCAATGGTTATACAATATACTTAAAACTACACTTAAAATATGATAAGAAGTGATTTTTACAATGTATTAAGATCGAATTCTCTGTAAGCGATTGGCATAGCTGGAGAGTGAGACCTCCTGAGTAACAAACCAGCATGTGCTCGAAAAGTTTCTTCACTTGTGAGTGCGTCCTGGAGAAAGCCCTACATTCTGGATATATCTGGGCTGATATGCCACAGATTTGCCATGTCTTCCTCTATTCTATCGCTGGAATAGGGCTGCGAAATGCGATGAAGGCATCTGCACACTTATAGGAGTTTTAGGATTAGAGAATTTAAAAGTAATATAAAACCTCAATATGCAGATTTCAGACTTTTCTAACTTTGAGCACATGTGTTTTCTTGTTATTGAATAAATATTAATTGAAATTAATTTTCCTACAAGAAATAAGGGGAATCAACCAACGGGTACTTTTCGTTGATTGTTCGTTTTTAGTGTATTATTAGTCAGTCAATAGCACATCCTTTGTTGCTTATAAACATATCTGTGTTAGTCTAGGAAAAGTATAAAGTCTTATTATATTAAAAATGAATTCACATCTGTCAGTTTAACTATTTCGGTATTTTATTTAAAAACTTTTTCATAAACCTTTTTTATTTCAGCAGCACAAACTTTAGTATTTGTTAGTTTTCAATGATGTATACTTTTCTATTTAATAGAAAAATTAGGAATCGAAACTATTATCAAATTTATTAGTTCATTACTGAGAGAGAGATATAAAATGTGAGACTTTTAGTTTTTAATTCATTATTTTAAATAAAATCTCCATTTGTACTGTAAAAAAATAGGTACATGGGAAAGGCACGATCTCACACGAAAATGGGTGCGATATATAGAGTGTACACATGAAAATGTGCACAGAGCAATTTAGTATGAACTTGGGTGGCTTATTCAAAATAGTTCCATGGTTTATTTGACATGAGTTTCTAATATAATTTTTTTATGTACGTTGTGCTCTGCAAAATATAATGGTAACTATTAAATTTTCTATTAATAAATTTCCTTTTCAGTTCCTGTAAGGAACATGGGGAGTCTTCACCTCAACCAACGGGCTTAGTCTTTTCATGACTATTTGTTTTCAGTGTATTATTAGTCAATTAATAGCATCTAGACCAGTTGAAAAAGGACCTAGTCAATCCCACCCGCCTATGGATCGAACCCATGGTCTCTGAGGAGGCAGCCGGATGCGTTAACATATCGGCTATGAGGCGTTAAAATATTTGTAGTTTTAGGAAAAAAATGGATATTTAATAGGATTGATTTCAAATTGATCAAATTAAGCAGCACAGGGGTCCAGTGTGTGACTTTTGTTTGGTAAATGTACTTAAATTGTGTGGGAGACTAGGTGAGCAATTCATTTTGACCCTGATAAAAACTTCATTATTAAAAGAACTTTCATATAAATTCTCTTAATTCGCCGGATTTTTTCAAGACTGTCACACTTTTATAATAAAAAAAGCACTAGTGCTTATAACCATACTTTAAAGTATTTGGTATGAAAACCATTTTAACAGAAGAATTTTTATCGACTTTTTTTTTGTTTTACTAAAATGCATACAATTATGAATTAGTATACAAAGATTATTACAATTTGTTTTCGTCATTATGTTTAGTCATAGACGTATCTTATTATGTATCACACATTATTATCGAAAGATTAAGACTTATTGATTAATTTTATTATGATTGATTTCTTCTGAATAGCGCAATATACGAAAATATGTGGGTCAGTCTTATAATATTAATTTTTCGAGATAATCACATAAAGTAAATCGTAAACAAGATGAATATTTTCTCGGAAAAGTCATCTCATTGGATATATTATTTTATTTATTTTTTGTACAAAACTCATACTTGAAATGACCTTAATTAAAGCCACGTTCTCGTCCATATTTGGCTTATTTGAAGTAATCATATTAGATTAAATTGACAAAAAGCTCATAAAAATTTTAAAGAATTCTTCATTTCACCCATAATAAACTATTTCATTAGTGAACACTAACGAACAAAGAGAATAGTTGTGGGTGTTCTTATGATAAAATACCATTTTATATGATTTCCTTTGCAAATGACACGTATATATTAAGTTGGAAAAGGTTAAATAACTCTGAATTTTTGTTTCTCATATGATGATGACTCGTCCTGATCTCATCAAAGGATTTCTTAGAAACGAAAATATAAAGTCATCAGCTTTTTTCCTTCCTTTTTTTGAGGATAATGATATACGATAGTGTGGTACAAGTGAAATTATGAACAGAAGAATGTTTTTTCGGAAAACGAAAAATTGCGTCCCTTTTTTGGACCAAATGGAACGATGCTTTTGGTCATGTCTGAGGCACGGATGGGCAAATGTAAGGATGATGATGATGATGGATAATGCGAGGGGGTCGTCGTAGAGATTCGCCAAAGTAAATCGCCAGTAATAATGAAATGGATAAAAGTGCCAAATGTCGGGGTGAGTGACCGAGATTAGAGCGTACTCCTGTCCTCCCAGAGACGTGATTCAGGTGACGTGAACAACCCCGGGATTATCACGAGATAAAATACGAGCAAATGACACGTATATTTTCATTTTTAAATCCCTCAAAACTTGTTTGCGATCGTTATTATTTCTTATCGTCCCTTTAAACATTTAATTAACATGCCCTGGAGTTCGTAGAGACCGATAACAGACTCCCTTTTTTAGTAAAGAGATTATTCTCGTGTGTAAACAGTTCTTTACTGCTTTATGTGTAAAGGGTGAGTAGGAAAATTGTTCTATTAAAGCAATTATTTTGAGTCATAAATGAAATTGATGGACAAAACCATTAAAATATGACTTGGTGATGTGTGTATGGGTTTCAAGAGAAGTGAGGATACAAGCTAAACCAGAAAGCGTGAAATTACGAGCTTTGGTAATAAAAAACTTGAGAATAGAAATTTTATCTGCATCAAATTTTTATGTTTTAGTATCTTGTCGATAACCAATTAGATTTTGATTGCCTTTCATGGTAGAATATAATATAAACCCAATGATGGTGTATAAGCTCTTAGATTGATTATGACGGATGCTTCTCTCTAGAATAATATTTTCATTTTGAATCATTATCGTATTTGTAATTGATTTGTTCATTAGGAATTGGTTGTGTTCCTTCTATATCTGATATCTTGTATATCTTTTCCAATAAGAGAGTGAAAAGCTAAAAAATATTTATTGATATTGCTTTCCGAGTTAACATCAAAATAAAGCTGATTAAGTTCGCATCTCTCCAAAATTAAAACGTTCCGAAAGGCTAATAAATTTTACGAGTACACCCTATTCTTTATATAAGAGACTTTGTGGTGAAAAAAACGTCGAACAGCCATAAAATGGAGATGACTGTCGAGGGATGCGATGTCCAAATGATAAAACAAAATGTCAACTGGAGATAATTTAGGGTGTTTGCGTAACGCATTTGCGAAGGTTTTTATGAATCCCATATCGCCGTTGTCGTCGTAGTGGTCGTCTTTTTCCCATTAAGCATTAGTGCGGCCATTGAAAGTGTATAAAACCATTGGCCAGCAGCAATGGTGAGCTGAAAGCGAAAGAGAGGCTATTTACTTTGGACTGTTGGGTGCTCGACTTTCATCCGACTCTCATTTGGAATGATAATTATTCCGGGAATTCGATCAACCAGAAGGGTTATTCTCTGCTAATGTTTATCATACAAGAGATCTGCCCTGATTTCACGTCCGCAAACAATATCTCCTGCAGCTGTTTAATTAAAGTTTGCCATTTTGTGTTTAACTTGGGCAAATTTAATTTGTGTGATTTCTGTTGCCCAGATAAAATCTGAGACAACGAAACAAGAAGACAATGTGTGTCTCATGAATAATATCGATTACCTAATAGAATCGATCAAAATGACAACCCTAATCAAAACTTAGTTTATTAAGTCAATAGAGGGAAATCATCACTAATTTAGTAATTAATGAATGTAAATTTCCAAGAGCAACTAATTGTGTCAACAGAAATTAATTTTCACTAAATTATTAGTAAATATTTAACGCAAATAAAATTTAATTTCCTCAAGTTGGAAAGTCGATAATTAAGAAAGTTAAATGGAGGTATATTAAGGAAAGGATATTGGTTCAGGCACAAAAAGTCTCGTCCATATAAAAGAGGGAAACGATAAGTATGAAAAAGGACAAAGTATTACCCTTCTATTTTTCAAACGAAAATACGGGTCAGTGAACAAAATTCAATGGAATCTATTATGTTAATTATTGACCGAATTCTTTTGTAGACTTTAATGATCTAAAAATAGGTCATTTATCTTACTTTCACGTGTAGTAAAAGTAATTGTTCATTTTTTATATTGAAAAATGAAAAATGAAAGTCAATGACCTCGTTGATTAATTTCTAATTAAAATATTATTAAATATTTAAAGTATTATTTTGTAATTATCAGTATCAGTATAGGCTTATAAGCCGGAGGCCTTTTGCCTTTTTAATCATGTCCCTCCATCGTTGTCTGTTGCTTCAATAATACTTGCCTCGTACCTTTTCTGGGTCTGCCTACTGATCTCTGTCCTGTCAGCTTCCATTGCTTTTTAAAGAAAGTTTTTGCATCCATCCTGTTTGCATATCTTGTCCATCGCAATTTATTTATTTACACAAACTTCATCGTCATCCTTGTACAGAACATAGATCTCTTTGTTGTATTGCATCTTCATTTCGTCACTAGCTGAACCGGTATCCAAATTTTTACTGTACAATCTTCCTTTCTACTCGTTTCAGTTAGTGGAGAAATGATCAAAATTAATTAAAATTAAATGTGGTTCCTCGTTGTTAATGGTCAGTTTTATAAAAATGTCAAATCTTGAGTGGTAAATACTTTATTAAATGGCAAGGATGGGCTATAGTTGCAAGGAGTTAACACCTCCCCAATATTTTTATAAGATTTGTTAAATCTGAAGTTAGATGAGAATTTGGACTAACAATAAATATAACTAATAACAAACCCCTCTTTAAAAAGTGGACGGACCTATACTACCCGAGTGTGCAGTGCTGAATGGCGGGTGTAATTATACTTTTATTTTTTTCCTATCCGACTGTATCCTTTTATCAGGTTATAGACTTTTTGTTTTTAACTAAGAATCATGATTAAAAACGTTTAAAAACCTAGGGTTTGGTTTTTAAACTTTATATATGGGGTCTAAATGCAGTGCGGGAAATTTACTCTCTCGTAATTAATAGTATCGCTAAAATATCAGATGGTGAGTTGTAGAAGGATAAGCTATACCCTAATTTCAAGGAAGGATTTTTAGTCCAGAAAGCAAAAACCTTCATAATATTTTCACTTGATTTATATAGTCCGAATAAGACGACAGTTCGAACTAACAGTACATATAATCAATAACAAACTCGTCTTTAAAAGTGGACTGACCTATACTGCCCTAGTGTGCAGTGCTGAATGGCGGGTCTAATTAACACTTTCAAAAAACCAAACTCTCCTCTGATTATTTAAAAGAATAATTATCGATAGATAGCAAAAGTTATTTATGGCCATGAATGGTGTAAGGCAGGGAGAGCTAAGGCGGATTACGTGGTGGGACGTAAGGCTGTCCACTATACGCCTAATGACTCATTTTAGCCGCTTACCAGTGGATTTTCTTATGGTCCATATTTCGCTTCCATTGGTTAGAGTTTTGTAAATTTTATTCTGCTTAGAAATATCGGACATAGTGAAGAAGAACCATCCCAAACCTGAGCAGCGCAAAAGTGTATAGTACTCAGAGTCCGTTTATTAATTTCATCTTTGTTTCGATTGCTGTTTATGGTAGTCCCTAATTTTGTAATTATCATATTTATAATTTAATTCTACAAGAATTAGAATTTTTTTCAAAAAAGGCTAATCGTATTTTTACATATTCTGTTATTTTAAAAAAGAATTGATGATTTAACTATTTCTTAATTAAAAATGTATGGTTTTCATTATTTTACTCATTAATTTTAAATCCTCTTAAACAATAAAGTTTAAATATAGCTATATAATTACTTATATGAAACTCAATCTTCTTATCATTTTATCCGATTACAGAATTTGATGTGGAAACTTAATAAGTACCCGTTTTACGTAAAGCTTCGTAGCAGCAATCAATCAAAGGGTGCGGGAATGTGTAGAATTTAATTAATCCGATTCCCTGTTGTTCGACAACAGTGGCCCGAAGGATTAGCAGCCAGTGACCATTAAGTTTGTCCAAATTGTTTTATTTGCCGGCCGACATTTGCTCTCGGCACTTTATTAGACCCAATGTGGAATTTTAAATGGCCATTTGGGTGTAATAACACACGTCCATAAAGCAGGTTCTTGCTCGTGCTGGAAATTCCGTGAAAGGAAAATTCCTCGAATTGTTTCCGAATTAGAAAATCAAATAAAAATTCTACGGGAAGTCTGATTGGAAAATGGTAATTTTGTCATTAAATCGTAAATAATGAAGAAAATCTGTTAAAAATTGATTTTAAGTTTCAGTAGAACTTTAATATAATTAAATATCAAAATACTTATTGAAAATAAATAAATACATTAAATTTGTAAAATAAAAATCAGAAAATGAGAGATTTATGATAAATTTAGCGATGGAATTAAAAGTATCAAGGAAAGAAAGATCAGTTTAAAATGAAGTGTACCCTTTTCTTGCTTAGAGTGAAAAATTGTGTTATGCATTGAAAAATATTTGACTTTAAAAGTTTATGTTTTTACAGAAGCACAATGAAAGTTCGTTACGCATTAAACAACAATGTAATAAAAATGTCATTTTATATGTTCATATTGGGTAAAAATTAATTGTTTTTCTTCAAAAACGTTTCATTGCCTAACTGTGCATACTACTCACAGTAAACCTATCCTTTAGAGAGAATAGACTTATACTGCCCGAGTGTGAGGTTGTGAATTACACCTTTTATATCTGGTAAAGGATAATTTTTACTTGATATAAAATCAATGATTTTAAAAACTTCTTGAGTTAATAAATTGTATAATTTATATTGATATTAGTTTTCATGGATAGGCTATAAGTGCAGAGAGAAAAACACCCTCACAACATTTTTACATGGTCTGTATAATCCAAAATTAACTGAAAATTCAAAATAACTTAACATATTACTTAAATTATACCTCTGATAAGCAAAGTCCAGATATATACTACCCTAGTGTGTGGTGCTGAATTGCGGGTCAAATAGTCTGTTCACATTAGAACGAGGCGCTCCCGTATCAGAGGTTGTAAAGTTGGAACCAATTTTTAATCGCCAAAAACCACTTTTTTCGATCTGATTTAGTTAAATTAAAAAATACCACTGCGTTTGGCGACAATTACCCCTTCGTTTGTAGTTCTAAAAATTCAAATGGATCTAATAGTAAAGCCGTAATTAAATAAAAAAAGAAATTCCTAAACCACACTTTGTTCAAAAATCATAATAGACTATTCCTGCAGTCGTAAAAAAGGAACGAACGCCCGAAAAAAGGTGATCTGCCAATGGTATTTCTTCGCGCCAAGAAGAAAAAAGAAGAAGATATGGAGAAGGAGAAAACATTTTACCTGAATGTGAAAATATCCTGACGACTCATCAAAATTCGTAATAAGTTAGTTAGAGCCAGTAATTGATATAGTAAAAGAAAGCTAAATCTATATACGAGGAGAAGCGAATGGTTGTCCATCATACACCCTGGTGTATAAGGGCAATAAACTTTAATATGGTTTTGGGCTAAAATTATGTAAATTTGAAAGTTTTTCTACATTATGAAACAAATTTGCAATTACATATTTACAATTTTCTAATAAAAGAAATTTTTTTCGAATAAGAAATTAAAAAAAAATTAAACAAATAAATTCTATGTCGAGGAAACTTCCTTTCGCCTAAATTTTACCTTGAAAAAAGCACAGCACAGCCTAGTTACCTTGCGGCAAATAAATAGTCCTGGTGTTTTAGCATTTATTCACATGTCATGCAAAATTGTTTAAATATCTTCTTCAGTGCTTAGGTAAATATAGAACCGGAAAGGCATAAGATGTCATAGTCTTGAAATAGGAGGGCCTATAAACAGTCCATATGATAACATTTGTGCAGTGGGGGATATTTGTTTCTCTTTTTTGCCATTTCTCTGCCTCCACCACTGTTGAGGTTATTGCCGTTCGGAAACAATAGTATGGCCATGCGAAATTGTTTGCAAATGAGGCCAATATTGTTTGAGGGGGTTTGAGGGTGGTGGTGGTAGGAATGGAGCGTCAAAAGGCCCAAGGGACCCAATATTCGTGATGACGAGGCCTGACACATTTCGTTGTTTGCCAGGAAAATGGATCAGAGAGAATGTGTGGAAAAGTTCCGCATATTTCTGCGCAAAACCTCCCTTCAAACGGGAACATGCAAAACTATTATTACAGCGACTACTTTTTGTAGCTATTTGTTTGGCAGAGGATGGGAAGGTTTCGTTCTTCCCTCAATTCATAAAACACCGTTCAGCCTTAATGGCTAGTTCGTGCAGAAATAAATGCATGCAATTCGATTTTAAAGTTGGTTTATCGTGCTGTAAATTAAATTCATTTGGTTTATCAAACCGCTTTTGTTTGCCCGCCGTTCGTTTTTGCCATTCTCGGGACGGCTAATATACTCGTCGGACATTGTGTGCGGAATGCATTGGGGTTTTTGTGATCTAATGTAATTGCTCTGTAAATATTTTTTCACTGAAATCAGAGACTGTTTTTCAAACAGATTTGAGTTGTTTTTCTGTTGCAGGATTTGTTTTGTATTTGTAAAAGGGTTTGTTTTGACAGAATAAGAGACAAAAACAAGTTCCAAAACAGTCCTTAACTGGATTCCAGAAAATAGAGTTGTGACAGTTTTAGGTTTCCTTTTTTTAAGAACAAAGAAAGTTATATTCAGTTATAACATTAAATTTGTAAATGTGTTTGTTATTGCGTAGTTTTTGATTTTTTTCTGGAATTCCCAGACAGGCCTTTAGGCACGCTAGCTTTGGGTAATTCTATTTAAAGCCTATACACATCTTAAAAAACTTTCCGATGAGTAATTATTTTTAGCAAATTCGGGGTAAAAATGAAAATTTATGCTATTATTTCAAAATAATTTTGTTGATAAAATTATGTATAAAATTTTGTTTTTCCTTATTAAGATAAATTCAGGGTGGGGAAAAGGATAAATTTATATTTTTTCTGTTTTTGAAGGCTCCTAATGGGAGCTCATCTTCTTCTCGGTACTTGTTAGACTAAATTTAAGATATTAAGAAAGTCATAGGTCATTGATGAACTTTTATGTTAATAATTTCCTGTTTATCTGGTTTGGCTTAATAATAGATATTTATACAATAAGGTCGATAAGATAACACATTACTAAACACAAGGGTTGATTTGAAGAAGGCCCGACTGTTTAATAATGCTTATCGACCGTGTTTTATACAAAATTTTATGCATTTTTAAATAAATTAACATAAAAATCTTTAAAAAATCTTCAAATTTTTGTGAAAATACATGGTGCGGCCTTTATGATAAACTACAAGTAAACGTATTTTATGAGTTCTCCGATAGGTGGCTTATTTAAAAAAAAAAACACTTACAAAACACAGTTAAGCCACGCCTTTCAGAATTGACGACCATGTAAATTTAATGGATTTCTTTTACGGAGGTCACACTTTAATAATAAAGAAAAAGCTCACGTGCTTTAAAGAATTCTTTAAAGATTTTTTGCTATAATAACGACTTTGACAGAACAAATTTGAGTGTCATAATATCAATTTTAAGCTACAAAAATGCATAAAATAATGAAAATAAAACCAAAATGATTGAATAGTAATTGTTTGTCAAATATGTTATTTGGATTGCAATTCATGTGTTGTGTCATGTTTTGCTATCCTTGCTTTTTTTTGTTAATATTATGAGCTTTACAGCATCTCTTCCATATGTATTTAGGACATATATTAGATACAACGGATCTAGTAAAAAAAGAAACTTAAGAGCTTGTGACACAACAAATCCTCGACTAATAAAATTCAATACCGTTTAGCGAACAAACTCCTGATTTATAAGTATAATTAGATAATGGAGTAGCATGTTACTTTTGGGCGAAATATTACGTTGATAAGAATAATTGTTTTTCTTATTAAACACTACCCACATAAGTCATGCACACAGTTCTCAATACTAAAAGAAATTGTAATTCAAATGGGGCCCGAGCAATGACCCGGGTGCCCGTCTTGGCGGCGCAGTCTTTCTATTCAATTTCCTATTTCCAGGGCTTATTTGTTTTTCAATACATCCTTTACAATAACAATATATATTAAAAAGTAAAGGCACAATTCAATAATAACATTGAAAAAATATTTAAAATGAAAATAAAAATTCCCGAAAATTTAATTATTTTTCATTTTATATTTATTTTGGTAATAAAGAAATATTGAATATAAATCTATTTAAATTTTGAATTTATTGGATTTCATTTTTATCCAATCAGATTCTATTTAAAGGTCAATATTTTTGATGATCCAAAAAAGAGAAATCCCTCACGTTTTACGATTATAATGGGATTTGCTGGCGAGACGGAACATTGATTGGGGGGGCTAAATTGGTGGATAGCTTTAGTGGATTCCGAAATACTGGCATTAAATTTGCTTGTAATCAATATGACCAAGGAAGCTTTTACTGCAAATTGGTATTCTAGTTGCGAAAATATAGAGTTTCGTTCTTGGAATTTGAAATATGAGACATGAAAGGGATGGATTTCTGCTGGTAATTCTGTAGGAAATAAAATGATGGCTTGCAAATAATTTAAACATTTATTTTACAAAACCGTGTCAATCCTTATTAAATAATTAGATACGTTTAACCTGAAACATTTTCTGTTAGCGTGGGCTTTTATGCAGATTCAACTTATATTAACTGACAAATTTAAATGGATTCAAAATGTATAAATGATATTGTGAAAGTTTCTTTTAAAATGTTAATTAACTTTGCTAATTGAGTTATATGCTTTGAAATTTTGCATTGACTTAACTTATAAAGTAATCCATTTGTATTTGAAATGGCATTATATATGAAAATATTCTAAATGGGTTGAGTCTTTCATGAACAAAGCCTTTGTTAGAGAGGGAATGTTTATTATTTAATTTCCAAGAATACATTTCATGTTTTGCAAGGTATTTTAAATAGAAATACTTGACTTTCAACCTTTTATAATTGTATCCCATTTTACTTATTAAGTACTTTATAAAAAGAATCGAAATGGAATTTATAGACAATTTGATCAAATGTCATGAGATTGAAAAATGCCAAATAATATCAGGAAACAAATTAAATTTGATTAAAAATGATAAAAGGGAAAGAGAGAAATCCCAATTTTTTTTATTTGATATGCTTCAAATTTGTTTAATCTGATAAGTTCTTGGCAGCTTCGATCGGTGTAGCAGCTATCACAATTAAACTAGTTCATCATCATCATCTTGTTCAGCCTGTTTCAATCTCTCAATTCTCTGAACGTAGGCCTCCCTCATGCATCGCCACTCGTCCCTGTTTTCAGTTTTTTTTTGTCCATAATGGGCCTGCCTCTCTTTTAATGTCGTCGCTCCATCTTGATCAGTGTTTATCTTGCATGCCCGTTCGTGGTCACCCCTCCGTCGTCAGTTTTGTCCAGCGGTTGTCAGTTAATCGGACAACATGTCCAACCCATTGCCACTTCAGCTTAGCAATCTTCAACGTAATAATAACTCCTAGTTCTAACCCATGAATTCCTCTTTCTGTCCCTAAGCGTCACTCTCAATCAATTGATCGTTCCATCGATCGCTGTATTCTCTTTAGTTTCGTTAATGCGGTTTCTGTCAAACTCCATGTTTCAGATCCATATGTTAGGACTGGGGTAGGACACGTTCATCAAATACAATCGTTTTTAAGTTTTGCGGAAGAGTACCTTTGAATATGTATTTTAGTTTCCCGTACTCTGCCCAGCCGAGTCCAATTCTTCACTTGCCTGACCGTCTATCTGTAGTGACACATTCTCTCCCAAATAAAGTCGTTTGAAATATTTTGTAGGACTATTTCATTCATAATTTCAGTCAAATCCGGCATGAGACATTATTTAAATCTTGAATTAGAGGGAGCATTTTGGCACGTTTTTTGAAATATAGGTCAAAGAATGATATCGATCCGAAAGTGAATCTTGATTTTGGGAGAGAATTCACGGAACTAAAGTAATGATTCCATGGATGCGGTTCATCAGGTCTCTTGTCTTTTGATGGCAATCATCAAAATTAGTTTAGCAAGCTTCGTTAAGGTTTCACGTCGGTTTATGTTGAACCATGTCCTTGCGCACCGAAAAGGGCTAAATGAAAAAAACCCAGAACTTTGTAGAAGTCAATCTCAAATTTAAAAGGCTTCAGTTATCTAAGGAAGTATTCATTTTAAAAAATTGAAAAGAAAATTTCCTACAATAATATTGGTGATGAGAGACTTGCCCGAAAACAGAGTGCAGCATTTTCTCTGTTTTTAAAACAAATACATTATGGGACCACTTCAAGATATTAGGCCTGAAAGACAACGTAAAGAAATAATAATATTAAAATTATATTTGTACACAAAACCAATACTAATGCAAGATGGCGAACGTTTCAATTTAGTAATTTCCAGACACAATACATTTAAAGCTGACGCAGTTTAAAACAGAGTTGAAAACGGAGTTGAAAACAAAGCAAACTCTCTTTTTGGTATGAATTTTGCATGCTGCCCTTCTAGCTGGCATGCGTCAAGTATTATGTGCTGATTAATCACAATATAAATAAGTTTTTCATTATTCTGTAATTTTTTATATAGCATCTGTCCATTAGAACAATTATAGACCAGGACCAGTCGAAACAATAGATTACACCTAGCAAACGTATTCTGAAAGTGTCAAAAACTATACAATCGCCCGGAAAAGAAAGGAATTCGATTTTCATTTTACAAAGTAAAAATTGCTTTTTTGTCCGGCCTTGTCGCTTTATATCTCTTCCATTTTCATGTCCAAATTGGTCGGATTAGGCTACGAACTTTTAAGCTGTCGTCCGTTATCTCGAGACTGGACAAACTGCGACTAATTTATGGAACACATTACGTCAAAATGTGAGTTAAATAAAAACAAAGTTATCGTCGCTTAAGAGGCTTAATTTAGATATGTAGTTTCATCTCACTATTTGGAAAAAATGCAAGACCGGTTTAGTTCAAATTTTAAGAGTTTATTAATAACAAAATGCGAATGAAGCGCTACCGAGCGAACCTAATGAGAACTTTTCAGACAACCCTCGTATTAAATGCCTATAGTCCTTTACGATTTTAATTACGAAAAATGTTAAATATTTAATATTCGTAAAGGATTTTCGAAAACTCAAAAGAGGTTTCTCTACTAATGAATAATTTAACGCCACTTCTAAGTTCTTATTTATTACGAATAGTAAACTCATTTTGACCTCATCCAAATACAATTTTGCTGAATAATACTTTATTTTAATTTTAGATTTGGTATGTGACCGAAATATAAAGTTCTTATAAATTGTTTATGTGGTGAATTCCTCTTAAAGTTCACCCACTGGAATATCTACTACCTACACAAAATGTATTTTCTGATAATTCAACATAGGTTTTTGTTGAACAGATTCTTCGAATGCTTTCGAAGTAGAATTAGAATTTAACTATCGACATTTAAATTTTCCTTGTTGTGGATTTCAAAATATGGCCAAATTTTGAATAAAACTTTTAACTACGGTTACTTCAGAAAGTATTCGACCTTTCCTGCAGCGGACATAACAAAAGCTGGTGTGGTTTAAAATATTCTTATTTAAAATTTGTGGTAAGATTTTATATTTACATATATAATGTAAAATTGGACCAAACAACCCATGAAGACCTATGGCCCTCACTCATATGTTTAAATACATATGTAAGATCACCGGTCTAATGCGCCATTGTTATTCCTATGATGGGTTCCCCCCATTGCGACCTCCTCACGAAGGCAAGGTTCTTACCTACTTTTATAATAAAGGAGGGGGACAGGATATATCTGCCTTCGAACCGCTATTCGGCATTGCTCACGTGGGCAGTAAAGGTCAAATAAGGTATTAGGAATGGGTTTACGTTTAGTTATGGATAGTCATCTAGTAAGTTAAAGGAAAAATTTATAAATTATTAAATATTAGTGGCAATTGGTTTGTCTCTTACACGATAATAAATATTTAATCATTTAATACCATGGATGTTACAAAATCCGCGTCATGGTTCTAAAATTCAAATATTTGCAATATTCCTTTTGGCAATAACATAAATATGTGATTTTAGCTCCAACTTTTAAGTTGTGGATTCTACATATTTTAGATAATAATCTAAATTTAAACCACAAAATTATAACATATAGTAATTTATTTCTAACCATGAACTATAAGTTGTTTATTTTGCTGACTTTTCAAGGCGGTTATGGTATGGTTGTAATTTAATTAATCATAATTTATAAATTATAATTTTATTTTTAAGTGCTTTGATAATGATGTTGGCACTACAACCCAGGGCGGGTCTTGACCTCCATAATTACGCGCCTCTACTCCTCTCAATTTACTGCCGCGTCTCTCCAGTTGTGGACTCCCAGTTCTCTCGTGTTGTTGTCCAAACCGTCCCACATCTGAGACGCGGTCGTCACGATTTTCTCGTTCCATCGAGATTCGTTGCAAAAACCATCCATGTTGTTGATTCATCGACATTCGTGCAATATGCCTGGCCCATGTCAGTCTTCTAGCTTTTATATAGCCGACCACTGGGACACTCCAGTGGTCGGCTCATTTTTCTCCAAACACTATTCTCACCCAGACCGAAAAATATACTCCGCAATATTCTGCTCTCAAAGACGGCCAGCCGGTTTTTAAGGGCTACATTTTTTTTAGCAATTTACATTGATTGTGTATTTTACAATATCTGAATGGTTGGGTATCCATTATTTCCCAGCTTTGTTAAATCATATAGTCAGTCATCCAAATACACTACGTTTCATCCTTTTACGACAAGGGTCTTTGATTATTTTCTCATTTTCTCCCAATGCGGCAACAAGAGAGGGTTTTAGGTGATTTTTTTAAACTGAAATAGTTGGTAATCTATTCTTCAATATAAACATCGCGAAAAATTGGGTTGCTGTGTCATAGTAGGCAGCCAGTAACTATCTTTGGAAGTTTAGAGATCCATATTTCGAATTATGAGAAAACAGTATAAAAAATTTTGAGTTCAAATGAAGTAATGATAACTATCGAAAACTGAGCTCATTATACATTGTGGTTGATAATATGAGCACAATAGCATTGCAAATAGTCATAGTTACGAGTAGTATTTTCTGATATAACGGATTTTAGGCTATTACGCGTTACAGCTAACAAACGGCTCGATGTATTTAGCCAAAACATCCCATTTTAAAGACTGGCGTTTATTGGAAGAAAATCCGCCTTCTCTCCATTAAGAACGAAGCGTTTGAATTTGAGTAAGAGGGTCGTCCGATTTAGAATGCGAGCCACAGTATAAATAAGTTTAACAGGTATTAAAACAGAATAATTAAAGAAATTCTAAAATTGATTTCATACATTATTTATTTAGAAATAACTATGAACGAGAGTATTTTGTAAATATTTCCTTAAATAAAATTCTATTTATAAAAGTTCTTGAAATAAAAACTTTAATGGAATTTATTTTTAGCTTACTACAAAGTCCTTAAATATTTATGAGAACATCGACATTACAGATATTTAATATAAATATTAAATACTTGTCCTCCTTCTTTTAGTAAAATGTATTTTTAGTCCCGTAATATATCACGAATTTTATATAAATAAGTTAATATTTATTTCTGAATCCAATTTTAGTAATAAACTAAAAAAATAGCAGTAGTATGTGATATAGTACATCAATACTTTATTTAGACAGTACAATTGAAAAACGGAAACAACAGAAATGTGTCCAACCATTCTGTTATAAATGTCATGTTGGATAGTAGTAAAACCCATTACGAGTATTTGGGAAAATGCAATCTCTGAATTCCCCGGTGGATAAGGTGAACGATTCGCACGTGGTGAAAACTGTTTTTGGAGACTGGGAGGGTTGAGGAGGGGGGAGAGTTTGATACACTGTAAATTGAATTAGACAATTCCCGGAAGCAATTCCTCAACGGTGGCTGGTGTTAAAGGCAACAATCTCTTCCGTCTGCTCTTTATTCTCCAGTTGGTCATAAAATTTGAATGGGGAATGTCGCTCCATCGATTTGGCTCCCATTTCTCGCAAAACAATGCGAATCCGGTCCATTCTTCCTTCTCGACAATTGAAAGTAGCAGCCTTTTGTTCTGGCCAATGTTTTCCTCCGACACTTTCCCCGAAAAAACAATGTTAAATTTGTGGCAATTTACACTTGAATGGTGGCGCTTTTCCATTCATTTTCACTCTGCCAATCGACGAAATTAAAGACGCTTTTTTCCCCACTTTTGAAACAGTCAGTACTTAACACTGATAACATCCGAGAGACAATTACATTAAAAAGTTGCGCCATTTTTCATTGTGATTTTACAAAATGTGCTTTTGTTTGACCACTCTCCCATTTCTTCGACTTATTATTTTTTTTTTGTTTTGGGCAAGAAGAAGACAGGATGGTGATGTTGGAAAAAGTGGACTGGGAAACTGTGAAGGAGGAGACAAACTTGGCCCGAGTCAGAAACACGTTTTGAAATTAATAACTTTCGGTTATTAAGGGGCGTTCCGGCCATAATTTATTTCTTCCATTTTTGGTGGTATTCTGTGTGTCGGGATTTTTACCCATAAAATTACTATACGAATTACTGAGAATTTCATCTCCAAAATTGACCTTATTTGAATATTTTAAAGGTTCAGTTCTTTTCAAGTATTTTTAAAAATACTCTTAAGTAATGATTTCAAAAGATGAAAAGCTGTAGTAATGTTTCAGGAAGAAGACCCAAAGAACTTGAAGAAGAATAATTTTAGGGATGTTATTATTACTAGGGCTTGATTTTGTTTGCTGATATTAAATTCAATTAAATATACTAAAAAGAAAGAGAGGGGGTTAATTTCTCCTCAAAATAAAGTGGATTTTATTGATTTTATAACTTTTGGGAGTTAATTAAATATCGAATGATTGATAGGGTTTCTTTATAATCAATTTGAATTCAAATATTTTTCCATTAGCTTAATGTCATGGGCTATACAGATCATTGATACATCTTAAGGAAAGAATCAACTAATGTTGTTCGCAAAAATATTAAGCAAATATTAAACTTATCAAGCCTTGTTTATTTAACGCCTTTTGGAAATAAGATTCTCATCTCTTGTAAGACATCCGGAAGAAATGAGTATCCGGCTCAAGAAGTTCCCAGTGTAATCGAGGAAAGCCCCAATTCACTCAATTTTCCAACTTTGACCGAAATTTGTTAGCTAAAAAGTGAGAATTTGTCGAAATCGTGAAATTAAAAAGTCGCACAGTGACTTTTGGCGGGAAGGAAAAAGTGAAAGATGATTAGGGGTTGCCGGGTGGATGGATGGATGGTTGGATGACTTCGAGGCACGATGAACCCGAACGAAAGAAGCACGACAATGCTTTTTACCTCTCCTCCCCATTTTCATCATCATCATCTCTGTCCTTTGCTTTTTCCTCCACCTCCTCCCTCATTCTCATTCTATCTCTCCTATTTTCTATGTTTATATCTTTTCCAACCACCCGACCCCCCAGATGAATAACTTTTTATCGATTCGGTGCTCCTTTTTACGGCCAGACAAGCTTAAGTGAGTCCCATGCAGTGAGTTGTCGAGAAAGAGAATTTGTCGGTCTGCTTCGTGTTAAAATCGTAAAGAAGTGAAATTAAAATTAAATGTTTCCAGTGGCTGTCAATCAGTGCACTGTGGATCATTGAATGGTGATGAGTTTATGATACCAATGATCCTTCATTGAACAAGTACTTTAAACATTAGATTCTATTTATGGGTTTCAATTTTCCGTTATTGTTACAATCCAGATTTGGGAACTGATATTAATTAATAAATCACCGAGTTTTCCAAAAGATGATTAATTTATTTTACAAAAACATTTTTCATTGCAAAAATTTATGAATAAGAGTCACCGGGGAGTGAACAGCTTAAACAAGTTAAAATATGAATCTTACGGATTGGAGGTTTGATCACGACCGAGGCAGGGTTCCATTGGTTCAAGACTCTGGATCATTCATTATTGCCCGTTAATTATGACAGCTAAAATTCAGGTTCAGGGTTTTGTCCGTTGTGAATCTGCTCGTGATGTATTGTTAATCATGAAAACGAGCGTCGGTCATTAAATTGGTTCAAATGCAAGGCATCTTACTCGATTTGCAATAGTATGATGTGACGTCGCTCCAATGGAATTGTATTAATTGTTGGTCGGAAAAACGGGTTTAGTCAATCAAATATCCTATGGTTGATTAAGGTTGCTCAACATTGGTTCAAATAGTTTTTTCATTCAAGACAGTTCGTGATCATAACCTAATTGTAAAACTTCGACAGCTAAACTGATTAATTGCCTTTGATTTATGATCGTCAATACCTCAGATATATAACTATACGAACTCAAAGCCGCTCAACCTTGTATTAGTATTCCGGATTTTAGGTGACGTCATCAGTCGGAGGAAAATTCATGTATCAATCTGTTTGGTGTTTTTTATTGTTCAAATGAAGACTAGACAGATGTATATTGTTATCTAGATTCTATCTTGTACCGAATTTAACTATATATTCTTAAAATTTCAATACTTTTTGACTGAATTGGGAGAGAGAATTTTGCGATTTTATTCTCATTTTGGCACAAAATAAGTGATATTCAACTTATTACACCCAAAAATTATTGTCTGAAGTAGTTATTACACTTTTATAATCATTTTAAAAGTATTTTGTTACAATATCATCTCTAATTTTATTGCATACAAAATCAAAACATGAATGGTATCCGGTTGATGACGTTTCACTACTAATATCACCACAGATCCATACAACCTTTTTGTTAATTAACTGAAAACAGTTAAATCTGAAAACTGTCATTTCAAATATTTCTTACCAATTGGACGAAACAAGATAACTGTGCAACATCTTCTAATTTTATTATTTTAGGCCTTTCTTTTTGTTTGCCAAGAAAAGCGCAAAAAAGAACTAACCATAATAAATTTCGCAATATTGGTGCTCGGCAAATAACTTCACGGAAAGGGTGATTTTTAATTTGAATTTAGGAGATGTCAAAAATGAAAAAACAACAAAGTTTGATCATGAATTGAGAATTATATTAAAACTTTTTCAATCCCTTTTTACCACTTGTATTGTAGCAGTTGTCTGTGTTTTTGCAATTGGATGAAATTTGATATCTGTGTGGGCTTTGGCCAAACCCATTCGGCCCAAATGACAAACACACTCGAAAGAAGTGGACCGGAAACATTAATTTCGTCATGAGGGATGAAACGCTTTAATACACAATGACTGGAGTGAAGAAGGAGTTCATAAATTTACAGTTTGTTGAGTCCTTGTGATTATATTTGCATTGCACCAACAAAAAACACTCGTTTTTATGGCTGAAGTTTTGGCAAACTATGTCGTTAAACTTTCATGTTTTATAATAATTTCATTTATTTGCAGTTGTACAAGCTCTTAATTTTGAGTTTTACAAATTTCATATGAATGTAATTTTAATTAGCATTATTAAGAACTCCAATTAAAAATACAATTAAAATGTTGCAAATATGCAATGTTATATAAATTATTTAAAAATTACCATTAATTATTTTTTAAGGAATTTGGTATTCCTCAATTATACTGCTTCAACGAAAGAAAATATGACGTAGGAGCCAGAAAAGAGATAACTTTCGACAACTCATCGCTTTTATTGTATATCTCGAGAATTACAATAAGAATTCTTTAACAAATGAGGGTCAGCCATAATTAATAAGAATTAATTTTGAAAAGTTTAAGGGATTAATTTCAATTATATCTGACTATTATTTATGAGATATTTTATTTGTGGCTTAATGGATTTAATTCTTTTCTTGATGAGAGTTTCAGTTTTTGGTATTTTTTAAATGGAGAATATTTTAATGAATGTTTATACAATTCAACTGAAAAATGTTTGCATTTAGTAGCCAGTGCTTCTTCTATAAATTGTTTCAAAAACATACAGCATTGATTACAGTATAATTCAATATCCGCAGACAATTACAAATCACGAAATTAGTACTTCAATTCAACTTCTAAAAATTATAATTTTTAATCTTAGTAGCGTAGAATGAAAATATATTTTGTCGTTTTTCGTGTCTCTATAATAAAGTAGGCCATGATTTATTATTCAATTCAAATTTTTTGACATTAAATCACAAACAGTAAAGTTCTTCTTAAATGTAGATTATGGCATTTAATTGTGGTATAAATGATGAGATATCACGGACATATCAGTGATACAGTGCATGATGCAAGGTTGTCGTGATATTTTGAAAAAATTTAGACCAAAAGTTCTATTCGCTTGACAACTTCTTCCCTTAATTGTATGTATTTAGACCTTAATTTAGTACTGGATTGTCTTCTTATTCTCTACTTAATATTCCGCCAAAAAATAGATAATAAATATGTGAATTGTATAAAATTTTGTAAAAAACTGTTTGGAAAAA
>JXOV01002753.1:3861-18111 GCA_001014945.1 Clogmia albipunctata
GCTGATATAATTCAAAATTTGCACGCAAATTATCACCAATTTAATAAAATTACATATTGTTGTCAAAACCAAATTTATTATTTAAATATTTTAATTTGAATATTTCGTTGTAAGTTGTTCTTCCAAAATTTGAAAAACCGTTGCGAACGTCTTTGTTAGTAATTATCGATTAACTGATATTTTTTCAGAATTACACAAAATAGCGTTCGATACACATGTGAAATCGGTTATTACAGCACTTGTATCGAAATATACTATAACATCTGACTGTCCGCCAAGCGTTTAATTTACACGAACACACAGAACTATTGACTTATGTAATTGATTAAACTCTTTTTCAGAAACCAATTATGCTTACTCGATCGATATGATCGAGAAAATCGACGCTTGAAAAGGTTATTTATTTCGGTGAAATGTCGTTTTCGTTAGTTATCTATTGTTTCTATATTTATAAAAATGTAGTAACCAATGAAAATGAGTTAAATATTGTTTATTTTCTTAGATATGATTAGTATGACGTCTGGTTAGTATGATAAATTTTCCACTTCCCTTTCAATTTAACCAGATTCTACTGTCCAATCAACAAAACAAGAGAATGTCTAACCGCTCGTATTTCAAACTAGTTTCGTTTACACCCTTGTAACATAAGTTACTATTTCGTTTAATATAAATTTATATATTTAAAGTTATAAATAAAAATTTATCAGACATATCAGGGATATACAGCACACATCCAGTACATCAACAGAAGTATTCAATTTCTATCAAGTACCATAATGTATTATTATATATTGTAGTTTATATATGAATATGTTTACGTCAGATTCGATAAAAGTCAACTGTAAACAAAAACAAGAGGCAATATTTTCGTTTATTATGGATACAAGACTTTTGAATTAGGGCAAACAAGAATTAATGTTCATATCTTTTTACAAATGGGTTTTCATATCGTACACGTGCTTTATCTTTATCTAAAAAATTTAACAAATCATCTTCTCAATTTCTTATTAATGATATTAATGTAATTATAGTCACTGAAGTTATTTGTTTAATTAATATGAAATTGTTCAGTGAACTCTAGGGTAAAATTTGTGATTAACTGATTAGAAATTAGTATGTACCAACACTTGTACTTGAGATTATAATTTTGAATAAATTATCTATTTTGATATGAGGCAAATTACGAACTTTTACTTTTTAATGTTCACTATTATGGGTTTTCTTTTGCAAAATTGGTGTTTGGTGTTTTCTGGAACAGCAACTTACCGGAACAAATAATAGGTGGTTTTCTCCACCTTGTAGCTCGGCCCGCCGTTGTAGAGCACATCTGCAATTGTCTGCTTCGATTGGGAATGCTGTTGCTTTCTTCGGAACATGCTTTCGACGATTGATAACCAATAAAATCACAATTAAAACATTCCACCATCAAACCAATGAAATAAAAACACTGAAACACAGTACCTTGAACTGTCAAACTTGGTCCATAAAGATGCAGGAGGATGTAAGGGGAAAAGATTTAGGATCATGCGCAGAAGAGAGTTCATAGTTCATTTGGTGGGTATCTTCCATGTAATCGAATCATCAATGGTAATGTAATATATGTTAATAAATCATGATTTTCATGGCGATTATTACGACTCTATTAAGTTATTTTTGGTTTTAGATAATTGTGAACATAGTAGATATTCGGTTATCGGCCTTTTGCCCTCTTTTCTAATTTTATCTAAATATCATCAGTTAGGAAAGAATAAAGTGGTTATATCTATAATATTGAAAGTATACAGTTCAGAATTAAACAGATTATCACAAGTTCTTAGGAAAATATATTGTGATTTTTAATTAATTAATTGAAAACTAAGTCACAACTATTTACTAATCAAATTAAAAATATTATTCTACTATTTTCAAACCCATCCATATTACATTTTTAAGTATAAACTTGTGATGCAATTTTAATAAGTAGGATTTTATTACAATTTTTTTAACGGCATTAAATAGTTATTTATGTTAAAAAATGTGTGAAATGCAGGCTTATTATATAGTAAAAATTATTTTACGAATAAGAAAAAGAAAACAGTTCACACATGACTAACACAGTTCTTTTTAAAATTCAACCACAAAATATTGTGCAAATACAATTAAAGAGTTTTTTGCACTCCCGTGTCGAAATATACGCTTTTCGATATCCATTTAAGTTTAGTAATGTTTCACTTTATGGCATTCAGTAAAAATTTTGAATTTTTATTTCACTAGTGAAAAAAATGTCATAACCTAACCAATAAATTTGTCTTACAGTCAAAATATGGTCGCTTATGTTGCCCTTAAACTACACAAAATATTGGTCTCGGCTATGCCATAGGATCATGCCAATATTTCAAATTAATTAATGTTTCCTGTTTTTAAATTTTAATATTTACCGTTTCAACAGCCATCTACATATAATTTGGCTATTTTTGTTCGATTTTTGGCACATTACTTAAATATCAGAGATTAATCTGCTTAATTGTATTAATTGCCTTATATTGCTTTAAATTGAAATTTAGTGTACAATAAATTAAAGCAAACAAATGTTCCATGTCGCAATAAAATAGGCGTTATGACCAAGTATGTAAGTGGAAACAAACTCTATTAGTTTTAATTCAAAAATTTAACGGTGACTAATGAAATAACAAATTTCAATTCAATAACTAAATTTGGGGATAATAAATATATTTTCATTTATAAACTCAGAGTATGTAATGCTTTTCGCTATTTTATTTTAGATTTTGTTTTCAAAAGATTAATTACACATATTCTTTTTATTAAAAAAAAAAGGTTTTATGCAATTCCGTATCAAAAAGTAGCCTTTTTTAACGCAAATTGATTCTGCACGTGCTGAAATAATTCAACAATACATTTAAAGCTGACACAGTTTGAGACCGATTTTAAAACAAAGCAAACTGTTCTTTTTGTATGAATTTAGCTTGCTGCCCTTCTAGGTGGCGCACGTTTATTGTTGTCAAACCATCTCTCTGTGTCTTACTTGTACACATTATGTCTTACTTGTTCCACAAACTGAAAAAAGCCGCTGCGAACGGTTCTTATTAGTAATTATCGATTAACTGGACTTTTTTTCAGAATTACACAAAATTAGCGTTCAATACACATGTGAAATAGGTTATTACAGCACTCATAATAAATTCGTGCTGTAATAACCTCTATTTCACCACTTGTATCGAAATATACTACAACATATGGTATAATGATCAATTTTAAATTGTGTATAATTTAAATTTAGTTAATAATTAGTAACGAATTCGTGTTCTCATTCGATAAAAATGTATTTATTTGTGAATCAATGATTAGAAACGGACACTGGAAATATAACAATTTTCATTCAGAGAGGGACAGAGATTAGAGATCGTTTTTAAGTCTTTTCACAACTCTTTCGTACTCCGATTCGCACACTTTAAATTCTACGTGGAGTTGGTCGATTCTCTCGGCAATGGGAGTGAGGGCCAACTTCACAGCTGTGGTGTCCATTCCTCGCTTCTCCAGTCTTTCGATGTCCTTCTTCTGCTTGGTGTAGATCATATTTAACCGCTTTTTAATATCCAAACGGAATTGNGATTCGCACACTTTAAATTCTACGTGGAGTTGGTCGATTCTCTCGGCAATGGGAGTGAGGGCCAACTTCACAGCTGTGGTGTCCATTCCTCGCTTCTCCAGTCTTTCGATGTCCTTCTTCTGCTTGGTGTAGATCATATTTAACCGCTTTTTAATATCCAAACGGAATTGACGATACTCTTCATCGTCATTTCGGTTCGTGTTCAAAAGACGGAGGATTTCATAAACTCGACGGCACTGGATCGCGTTAATTTTACCCACTTCTTTCGCCTCTTTCGCCATCTCTTTACTAAAGCCCTTTTTCAACAGTTCCACACTGAAAGCTGGCAATTTCATGCAAATGCGAGCGTCAATGTAGTTGCGAACACTTTGAAAATCGTCAGAGGGATCCTCCACAGTTATCTCCGTTATTTTGTCGTTGCCTTTAAAGTGATTGTAAATTGTCTGAAAGGGAAAAAAGAACCGTTAATTCCTATAATTTTGAATGTTTCTAATTTTATTACCTCAATCAGTTTAGTTCCAATGCCAAGTCTTTGAAAAGGCGGTAGGATGAGTATCTGACTCAAGCGTGCTCGGATATTTGTTGGGTAAGCGTAGTACTGGTAAATTGTAGAGTATCCAACCGATGCATAACACCAGTTCCCATTCTTGTTCTTGTATTTTTCGTAGCTGTAAAATATGGAAATAATGGTTTTTATGAGAAAAAATATAAAATTTTTAAAAATTTTACAAATAAATGTTGTTTATAAATAGCTATAATGGGCAGTCTGCACTGAAACTTGGTTCGAATTCTATTGTTCTCTTGTTTACCAAAACCCAAAACAGGTTTTTGCGAATAATGGTATTTCCGATATTACTGAGAATAAGTACACACCAGGCGGTTTCACTTTCTAAACAATCCCTGGCTATCCATTCGTTTATCCGTCTGGGTTTTATGATCCCTTGGCTGGTTAATAAACAAGAAGAAATATAGGAGGAGAATGGAAAATTATGGTTTAAACCTAAATAACAGCGTTAATAATAACTTTATAAGAATTTTAAAAATGCCATTCAATTCAGAATAATTTCCTCTTTCCAAAGACATGCAGTTTGATATATTTATTATATCGGAAATGCCATTATTCGCAAAACCTGTTTTGGGTTTTGGTAAACAAGAGAACAATAGAATTCGAACCAAGTTTCAGTGCAGACTGCCCATAAGACTGTTCTAAAATCGCGAAGAATTGAATTTAATATAGTATCTTGAATCTTGAGTTAAAAAGTGAACTATATAGTACATAAGAGCGTTAATTATGGAAGAACACATCGAGTATGTAGTCTTTTCACTTCTTTTTCATATAATTTTCCTCTTCGAACAAAAATCGTCTTTAGCCAAGAGAACCATTTCCATCAGACACGCAACGTTTATAAGCAGAATTTGTTTTCTGAAAATCCAAGAATAATAGTTGAAAAGCCTTCCCTTTCCTTTCTCAACCTGTCTGATTGGTCTAATAAAAGTGTGATTTGGCCGCAATTATTCGAAAATAAGGATAATAACAACTGTTACCACCGCAATGGATTGTTCTACTGGGCTATAAATAGTAATTTTTAAAACCAAAATTGATAATAATGTGGACAACATTAACATATTTAAAAAAAAAGATCAATAAAACAATTATCGAATCTCCGTCGCTTCTTCCAATTCAGCCATTTTTTCATTTAATTCTTTATCTATCCAGTCTGTTCTCTCATTTACTTTGCAATCGTTGACAATACTTCCTAGTGTCCTTTTCAACGTAAGAGTCTGTAAGTAAGCTTGGATATTCTTGCTCAACCTAATCTCTCCCATGTCAATACCACAGGGATTAAATTTACCGAAGTCCCATGATATAAACATTTTAGCTCATTGGCCAACATTTCGTATTTTCTTGATTTTGTCACTTCTGTTTGAATAAGTAGGCTTTTGTTCGTGATTCCCACTTCTATTAAAATTATCTCCTTTGCCTTTGTGTCTTGAATCATGAATATCTGGTTTGTTATGGTCCAGATGACATTCCGTTAGGATTGGTGTAATATTAGTATTTATTGTAAAAAAATTAATAATAATAATTTATTTAGAATACTCGTATGAAAAGTTGATCATTAAAGCCTCACTCTTACAAGAAGTTTCAATAAGTAATCGAACTAGATCTGACAACATCATGACTATACAACACCCTAAATACTAGGAGTGTTGCAGATGTCGATTTTTTCACAGACAGATTTTTCAAGACTAACATCCGTAAATGCGAATGCGGATGTTTGAAATTTTATATTAAAAACACACATGGCAAGTACTGAATTAATATAAATAATCAGGGTCGGAAACTAATTGAATTGAACAAAGAAAAATTAAGAAGCAGTAGCCCTACTAACGGGTCATTGACTTCTTGGAACACACTCTCACAAAATGAGTACGTTTGTCAAATCAAAATATTGATTACCATTTTCAGACACTACTATTTCTAACTCTGACGAGATCTAACATAGAAGGATATTTGGGAACCAGCATTCACAGAATGAACCAGCGATGAATGGTTACATCAGCACGAGATACTTTGAAAAGAAAACGACCAAAAGGAAGATCGCCAAAGCGATGATGGAAATGCTGGCCATCAGATTTCTTGACGAGGATAGAACATAACAGATCTTTTAGAACTCATAATAAGCAGAAGAAGACTAGTAAATTGTTCTGTATTTAATCCGAGTGATTTAAATAGAAATTATTATGAAGTAAGCTATAATATCCAAAATATTAAATAATTGGTAAATAATAATTCAAGGGAAATATTGCAAAAAAATGTGGAACGCTTCACGATTTTGCGTGTCATCCTTGCGCAGGGGCCATGCTAATCTTCTCTGTATCGTTCCAATTTTAGTATATGTACTGCCGAAGCAAGTACAAAATCCTATATATTTTAAGCGATTCAAATACTCAAATTACAAAATATATAAGCTAGCGAATTATAATTTTGAAAAGAACATTTATTAATTTGGAAGGGGATGNTCATCCTTGCGCAGGGGCCATGCTAATCTTCTCTGTATCGTTCCAATTTTAGTATATGTACTGCCGAAGCAAGTACAAAATCATCAGTATCGAATGCGGTATATATACAAAACAGCAGAAAAGTATTCACTAGCGAATCACAAATCGTACGATTTAAATCACAAAAACTTAGTAATTTTTAAGATTTTGCCTGCAATATCTTAACAATCAATATATATTCGGAAATATTACCCAATTTTTTTTAATAAATACTGTATTATTAGATATGTAAATAGCCTATTTACTTTAAAAAGTTAAAAATTAATGTGTCAAAACCGAGTTTCAAACTAATATGAATGTCAAACGTAAAATGTTATTTCTGTTCTGGTAACTAGATGGCGCTTTAAGTAGTAAAGAAAAAGTTTAGATAAAATTGGAAATGGAGCAATTAAAAACGAATTTGCTACAAAGTAATTATCTTAATGACTATTTAACTAGTTCTATATTAATATAAGAACAATATAACAGTTAATTTAGAATATAACATTACTTTATATTTGAAAGACACTAATCATTCTCTTACCAGATGAAGTAAATCCAATTGGGATCGTCGTGGTCGATGTAAGAAGCGGCATCAACAAACCACAAGACAAAGGTTTCGAACCGTTTATGGTAATTGATGAACTTTTGGTTAGGTGTATCAATAAAATAAAACTCAAAGGTCCTGGTCACGTTGTCCTCTGAAATGGAAATTCAAATTAGTTTCGTCTTGAATTTTAAAAGGCAAATAAATACCTGTTTTCACTTCATATTCGGAGATTTTCTCTCCCAGAGGATGGAACTTTTCATCTTTATCCACTGTAGACAGAAACTCTTCCAGATTGGTGATGTACGACCCCATTGGGAGCTTTTCCGTCACTAAATTGGCGATATCGTCCGCTTTAACATTGTGCTCACTTAATTCGATTTTGTTACTGTACTTCACATCAAAATAGACATTCAACGATCCCGCGTTGTAGTACAGGATGATCTTGAGGTTCTTGTATCCAAAGATCTTCTCGGTCTCCCCAAATATCTGGTGCGCCATTTCCGGATTGAAGGAAATGGAGTCATCTTTCACATCCTCTTTATTTCGGACTAAAAGGGCATTATTAGTTAAAATTCTTAAGAGAAAAGATTGTAATTACCAAGTTTAAACTCCACAGCATTAACGCCATCGGCTACATAGTTCTGAATGTCCTCATTCATGGTTATTTAGGGGATTTTCCTTTGCTCATAAAAAGGCGGGAAAACGATATTTTGGATTTCGGATGTTTTTAAATCTACTCCAAACTTTTACGAAACACCCAATAGCTTGTGTTGTTAATCTTTAATTTGTTTACAATAAATATTAAGGAAAAGGGCAAAAATCACCGATTTTGCACAAAAAGTTGCAACAAAACAAAACCTTTCAAACTGACAAACACATTGGCGGCAACAACAATTAAACGTCAAAAGCGATACAAACAAATACAAAAAATTCAAAATAATGGTTTCCACTCGTCCCAGGTATGGATTTTGCGAAGGAGAGAAGGTCCTTTGCTACGAACCAGATCCTACAAAGGCTAAAGTATTGTACGACTCAAAGGTATTTCCAAATCCTCATCAAATTTAAAAGAAATTGAAATTTTTAGAACAATTTTAAACCCTCCTTATTTTCCTTTTAGATTATTGAAATCCACGAAAGCAGACACAGCCGAGGAAAGAAAGTGGAGTACCTGATTCACTTTCAGGGTTGGAATCCCAGCTGGGACCGTCGTGTGTCTGAGGACTTTGTTTTAAAAGACACTCAAGAAAACCGGCAACTGCAAAAGACTTTGGCCGAAAAGGCTCAATTACAAATGTAAGTAGATGCCCGGAAAGTGTTTAATCTCTCTTTTAATTAGTCTCATTTCCAGCGGAGCCTATCTGTACCGAAAGGAGAACAGAAAGAGGTCAAGTAAAAGTGGAGAAGGGAAATCTGATGATAATAAATCTCAAAGAAAGGACGACTTGGATTCTGTCCACGAACCAGAAGAATCTTACAGTAGCTCAGCGGAAAGTGTCCCAGAGGAAGACAAAGTAGTTCTTAGAATAAGCCCAGTATTAAAGGAACTATTAGAATTTGACTTTAAAATGATTAAAATTAAATCTCGGCTAACGATTCTTCCCGCAAAAATAAGTGTTTTAACTATATTGGAGAATTTCGTTAAACACAGTGCTATTCGACAAATCTGTGGAACACTAAAACGGGATAAATTGAAAAGGAGAAACAGCCAAACTAAACCAGATAAAGAACCTATATTAGATCCTGAAAAATACGCAAATTCCTTGAATATTTCAAAGGAAATTGCTGATGGACTGAGGATTTACTTTAATTTCACTCTAAAAGACCATTTATTATACGATCCGGAGCGAGTTCAGCATGAAAACTTTATTAATAAGGACTTTCTTCAAACTTTTAAGCACTGTCCCATGGACAAAAACCTGTATTTGGACAATTTCTCTTTAAAAAGAGACAGTCAAGAGTCGACGGATTCTCTAGCAACAGAAGACAGCTGTCGAAGGCGTCTTAGGTCTTACAAAACAGAGGAATCTGACTTTGCCTTCTTCCTAGACAACGGTTTATCTGGTTCCGAGAGCTGTCAATCGGGAATGAGTAACATAAACACAAATCCGGTTACTGAGTTTTTAAAATCCGTCCTTCCCTTAAATGCTACAATTCCCCTAAAAGTCAAAGTATCTCTTAATCAAACTCTAGCCTGGGAGCTTCTTCCGCCAGATGCTCCCCCTGAGCCGTCAATGATCTACGGAGCTAACCACCTGGCCAGACTCATCGGTATGTTTTGGTTTTGAACACAAGGTCAAATAATTTAAGCTTTCATTTCTAAAAAGACAAGAGGTCACTGCAAATGTGCTGAATAATTACCAGACGAGTTTATTTTTAGCATTTTTTCTGCCAAATACAGTGTGAATCCAAAAACATAAACAATTTCGTAGGTGTGAAATTTAGTAAATTTAATCTAAGTGTATAAATTGTCTTTACAATTATACTGTATTCATTATATTTAGAGCTTTTCCAGATTTAACTGGTTTTTAAGAGGAACTGAATTAACAGTACATTTTTAATTGGCTCTAATTATTATTTTTCAAATCTTAACAATTGTTCTTTTTATTAAAATTTAAGGATTTCGTTTTTTAAATAGTAAAAACTCTTTATTGTCTTATTGTACCCAGATAAAAATGTAAATACTATAAATTAGCGAATGCCACTGTATTTGGCACTAAACTGTGATAAGTATTTTTATTTTAGGAACTTCATAAAAAAGATAAGTTGGCCATTCATTGAACACAAACAATGACTAACACAGAGCAAACAACTCTCCGCTATCTCTTATTGTATCAACTGGTATTTACAAGGGATAGACTTTGGTGATACCTTCCTAGATATAGACTTTTCCACCTCTTATCTAATCTTTTTGCCAAATTATTGTTTTCACAAAAAATATTAGCACATGTCCGCTAATTTTGTTTTGTTTTGCAGTAAAATTGCCTGAATTTTTGAGCGCCACGAACAATATTGGCGAGGAGAAACTGCGTCTGGTGCTGCGTCATTTGGACGACTTTTTGGAGTGAGTCCGAGTTACACGGATTGATTAACACTTGGTCTAATTGACAATTCCATTTCAGGTACCTGGAGGAGCACCGGGAGTGGTTCGGGGAGGAAATGTACGAGAGTGCGAAATAGAAAAAAAAAATAAAACAAAGCAACCTGTACAATGATAAAAGATCAACTTTTATTGAAATAAACCCACAATTTCTATAAGTTTCTATGCTCTTTTTTCATATTTTAGTAATAAAAAATAAGGTTAGTAATGTTTAAAAGGCTGTCACTCTCCAGGAGAGCGCCTGGGGTTGCAATTCCGTCTGTTCGTAGTTGGAAGCAGTCATTTCTTGTTTTTTCTTCAACTCCAAAGCCGCCTTCGCTTCTGCCAAATTAAGTTGCGACGCTGCCACAAAACACTGTCTCGCCGCTTTGCGATTCCGCTTCAGGCCGCCCAAGCCCCGGATGTAGAAAATGCCCAGGTTGTACATCGCTTTAGGGTGGCCCAAGGCGCTCGCCACTTGATAGCACTCCATTGCGGTCTTTAGGTTCTTGTCCACGCCCAGCCCCTTCTCGTAGCACAGGCCGAGGTTGAAGGTGGCCCCGGCATGATGGTGGGTCGTGGCCAGCTTCAGATGGGACACGGCGGTCTTGTACTCGCCCGCAATCAGGTTCTCCACTCCAAACTGGAATTCAATCTCCCCGAGTGTGGAGCAGAGCTCGTTCACTGCGCTCTGGATCGTACGCTTGGACTGGCTTTGGTCGCCAAAGTCGTCCTCATTGATGCCAGAGTCGTGTCTCTTCTGCTGGCTCTTTTGCTCCTCTTTCTCATTGTTGACATTGAACACGACAAACTGTTCCACATTCGGGTGGTTGATCAATTCGAACGGACCACGGTACGGGGGCGAGGCATGGACGATATGGGTGTTAATGTTGGTGTGCAGCTGTCTGGTGGTGGACAGTAGGGCGTTCGAATAGCGACAGCGATTATCCGTCCAGCCCAGGTGCTTCCGTTTCATGCAAATCAACTGACTCGTGTACCAGCCGCAAACTATGGCACTGCTCTGTAACAGCAACCGAGAATTAGTGTAAAACAGCCGTTCAACCTACCTGGAGGCGGTTCATCATTTACCCAAGTAATGGCACCAATCCAATTGGGAAGGATGTTTTCGTGATTCAATCGCCTTCGATTCTGCCGCTTCTCCTCATTTCCCGACTCTGCTTCGTGCCGCAGCTCGCGCCGTTCTTTGATCTTCTGCCACAACAAGTACCCCCTACACTTTTGCCGCTTGAACAAGGCCAAATCTGAGCACGGATCTTTATTTTGTTGATTGTTGCTGGACGAGTTGTTGGTGTTGCTGCTACCATTGGTAATCGCCTCGCTGCAGAACCCAGAACGGCTCACATCGAACACGTTGTAGGTCTTCTCCAAGGTATCTTTAACCCTTCGCGAGACATATTTCCACATCCTACACACATAAATAAAACTGCACAAGCAATTAGTGCCTTTTAATTAGCACTTTTTCCGAAAAAAAAAACAAAGCAAATTGACAGGAAGTGTCAATTTTAATGTCAGTTTGACAGCACTCCAAATTCAAATTAGACCGGAAATAGCTTAACGGAAATTTTTATACATTATCCTAGTGAATTACTTGATTTTTAAATGAAAGATAACTATTTTACTCTCTCGATTATCGATTCCAATAGTTAAAACTCATTTTCACAATAAATATTTTTGTATATTTTTAGTATTTTATAAATTTAATTTTAAAGCATTTCTCTTTACAATATGTTTCAAATATTCATAGCTCGGTATAAACATTAGAACAGTAAAATTAAAAGTACTTAAAATTAGTGTTTGTATTATTCAAAAATTTGATAAATAATTCTGATAAAATTATCTAACTCAGGGGTTCCCAATCTTTTTCAACCCACGGCGCCCTTATTCAATTGGATGATAACAAAAATACAACTTATGTTAGGTAGATAGAAACAAACAGTAATACTTTTATGATATAATATAAAACTGAGTTTCTTGATATAAAATGATTTCTTGCACGCATGTCAGTTGGTAGTTGAGATCGTCAATTACTACTGGGATTCTTCAAATACGGGTTAGATGATGACGAAACTCATGGCGCCCCTGCATATTTTCCACGGATCCCCAGGGCATCGCGGCGTACAATTTGGGAACGCCTGATTTAACTAATTAACTACATTAAAAAGTCGTTATTGCTCGCGCATAACTAATTTATTCTTGATCAGACGCCACGCTTCCTGAAATTTAAACGCTTGGTTCTTAATGGCGGCAGTCCAGTTAACCTTTTATCATAACTTATCAGCAAATTATCCAATATTCACACTATACTAATATATAAATATAAAATATAAAATATATAAAATCACTATTTTACAAAAAATATATGATAAAACACTTTTATGTGAATATTGATTTTTGATTAATCGATAATTTGAATTAAGCTTTTAAAATAGTTAGTAAACTTAAATTACTAATTCTTGCACACAATGTTAAACAAAGTAATCCTCATCGTAGAAAATATAAAATATAGTAGTTCTTGTAATATCTTTCTAATAAAATATTTTGTTATCTGTAAATTGTCATTTTTGTATATATTGAATATTTCTATTTCTTTCAATAACAGCTACAGTAACTATAAAAACTCTAAATAGTAAAGAATGTTTGACTACTAATTATTTTATGACAAGAAACAAATATTTTTTCCTTTAGAATTTCGTTAAAAGAGTAAATAAAAGCTTTTTAGTATAATTTGCGTATATGGCGAAAAGTAACTATTAGAAACTCCACATCGTACTTGGGTATTTTAAGTGAAATTTGCTGTGGACACAGAATTGCTAATATAATAACCGACTATTTTTTTCGGAATAAAATCTTTTAATAAAATCATTATGTAACAATTTAAGAAATTTCTCACCATTCTATTAAAAGTGGTAAAATATGTTTTGAATAAACATTGAAAACCAAACAAATCTGTTTTAATTAATTCTTATAATCTATTTGCGAGCATATCGAGAAGCGTGCAATAAATTATATATATTTTTTATAACATTTTTTTTTGCAGAGATAAACTAATTTTCTGAGACATTGTATTTACTAAAGGATATTTTAAAATAAAATTAGGACTTGTAACATAAAGCATAATGTAATTAAAATTAATAATCTTAATTACAACAACAACAATGACCGACCTCTTTCTCTATTTAATTGGATTATTTTAAAAAGGTGCAAGATTTCTATACGGATTTATAATATAGACTATATTTTTGATTTTTAGGAAGAAAAATTGGAGCAAGCATTTTTTTAGAACTACGCAAGCATTAAAATTGAGTTTTTATTTCACTCTCATATTGTCCTAGACTTTTTTTCGAAAAATATAAACTGATAAGTTAATTTATCTATCTAAAAAAATCACATATTTTATACTATATTACTTAATTTATAAAACAGTTCTGGGTTTATAACTGTTACTCTGAGAAATTTTCAAAGTGGCACGTGTTTTAGACATGAGGAAATAATTCATATTAATTACCAACTAGAAAGTCGCGCCTACGGAAAACTATTAACGCAAGAGGTAAATAATTTTAGAAAAAGATGCTCTGGTTAATGATCAACAAAACATATTATTTAGTTTTTGCTGATACTCATATTGAAAAAGGGGTTTATTCACCCAAATTTTTGAAAATTCCCCATAGTGCGCTGATTAAAAGTCTTGCTCAACCCTGCTTTAGAGGATATAATGTTATGTGAGGTTTTTTTTCCCTGCACTGATACTCCATTGTAATGCCTGGTTCACACCAAATTTACTGCTCAGTTACAGTTATATTTTCAGACTTTTGAAGATAAGAAAAATAAGGGGTCCAATAAGAAGCTAACAAATGCAATAACCAAATTTCTCCTTCATTCTCAGTAACCCTGCGCTGCACATTTGTGCGATCGTATTATTATTATTAGATTTTATTCTTCGAGAGGAGTTCGTAA
>JXOV01002753.1:18147-35762 GCA_001014945.1 Clogmia albipunctata
GTATAATAATTATTTATTTTGTAATTAAAAATTATAAATAGCCATTTCTAACGTTTTTACCGAAAACGTTTTGATTGCGCAAATTTAATTGTTTATGAACAATTTTGACAGTTGCTTCTGTAATCTGGGTGGCGAATTTGGCAATATAAGACTCATAAAAAAGTGGAGCTACCAAATAAAATTTTTTTTTTTGAAAATTGGTTTGTGTCATTTCCATCTCTCAAAATCTAATAATAATAATACGATCGCACAAATGTGTGTCTCAGGGTTACTGAGAATAAAGGGGAAGTTTTTGTTATTGCGTTTCTGGGCTTTTTATTGGACCCCGTATTTTTCTTACCTTCAAAAGTCAGCTGACATAACTGTACTTCCTTTATACGGCGCCGATTTTCAAACCGCCATTGAGCCGTTAATAATTAGTCTATTTTAAGTTTGTAAAGTGCGAAAAATAGCCAGTAAAACAAAGATTCCATAGACATGCAATTTCATTATCTAATCATAACAGTTAATTGGGAAATTCGATTTTAAAAATGGGGGCGGATCGTTCACGAGCAATAAATTTGGTGTGAACAAGGCATAAGAATATTAATAATACATTTCGTTATTCGATATTTGGCAAAATCATTTTATTAGCCTTACGTATAATTTTCCTAAATCGAGAAAATAAGTAATGATGTTTCATTTCTACAATATCTGATTATCAGCTTAATAAAGAAATTAATATTACCATTATTATATTTGACGTAATTTATTGGATTAATAGTTTCAATATAACTACTTTTATTAGTATTTTAATAGTTGAAATTAAAATAATATAATAAAATTGATTTTTATATTAAACAGTTACCGATTTTATGCAAGTTATATCTGATACTTGTATATTTAATCGACTTATTTGAAACTTATATATAGTCAGTACCAAATCTGAATTAATTCCAATTAAATTCCCTAATTATGAGGTTGGTTTTGGTACTGTTTCTGGTAGTTTCGGTGGCGAACTTAGTTCCTGCAATAGAAATTTATGGTAAATGTGGTGGAAAATTATAGAATTTTAGTGTAGGCTATACTTATTTTATTATTTGGTTTTCAATTTTCAGGAAAAAGTTACGGTGTAACAATTGGAAAGGTTTATAAACTGTTAATTGGAACTGTTACCGAATTATTCAAGGCCATGGAGCCGAAAGACAGGGCATTATTAAGGGAAGCAGAAAACATTAACAAATGCTACTTCGCCTGCCCTGCCAAAGCGGTAGCTCTGAACTTTGTCAGAAATATTCGCGAAATGACTGCAAATAAAACGCAACAGTTAAATAAACCATAATTGTATATTTTAAAATTCTATTGTTTTACTCCTTCATCAACGATTAACATTTAATTATTCATCTATAATAATGGTTTCTCAATAAAATCACACCGATCAACAGACGAGAGAACGTAATAATTAAATAAGACGAGGATTTACTTAAAGAGAAGAATTAAGAAATTGATAAATTATCGGATTCTGAAAGTTTTAAGTAGGAGAAAAATTATACTTAGGCACATTTTTCAGTTTGATGAATCTGTACCGAGCAGATCTTTACTTTTGCATTGTGGATTTTGACATTTGTTACTTCCCAAGGGAAACTCGTTTGCACTTGTGGAATAATTTTATGGAGTCTGCCCGCATTGATTCATTTGATTAATTTGAGAATAAATATAGTTTTTACAATCATAAAAGTTATTTTTTACAACAAGGTCAATAAGATAAGTCATTATTAAAAACAAGGGTTGTTCTGAGTCAATTTGTTGGATAGTTTATGACAAAATTTTTTCACTAGTGAAATAAAAATTCAAAATTTTCACTGAGTGCCATAAAGTGAAACATTACGAAACTCAAATGGATATCAAAAAGCGTATGTTTCGATACGGGAGTGCAAGAATAAAATTATTTTACGATTAGAAAAATAAAAAGTAAGAAATTAATAAAGTTGAAATATTAAAAGATATAAAAAAAGACATAAAACTTAAATTTTATAGAAATTATAAATTACGTTATATTTCCTTGTTACTCCTAACCATTTCTAATCTAAATTTAACACAGACTATTAAATTTTTATTCGATTGTGACTTATAAAGTCTATTTAATAAAGGGAACCCCATCCATTGGGATCTTACCAGTCGTGGCAAAATCGAGATATGAAATTGTTAATTCTGTTAGCTCTTGGTGTCATCGCCATCACTGCAACTCAGGGTGTAAAGAGTAAGAATTGGGTTACTAATTAACATATTAACTATAAGTAATTTTTAAAAACTATGTAGTTGAAATTTAAAATTATTTACAGACTTCAATGGGACAAATGGCCCGGAGATAACAGTTGTATATAAAGATGACGATGCCCGAAGAGCTCGAGATATTTTTCATCGTAATGTAGCCGAGGCCCTTGGTAGAGAGGTACTTCAAAGCAGTAAACAATTCGGCAAAGAAATGGAAGCCGAAATCCATCAAGGAGCCTGCATCGAATGCATGGTCTGGGAAGTGCTCCTTTACTCGTTTAAAGAATTAGGTATTAGAAACGCGACATTCGAAGCATTCATTAAATAAGAGCAAGCTAATGTAATTGATTTAATTACCAATAAATCGGATTCTGTTTCCAAGGAAATTTATATAAATAATTTTTTATTTTCCTCTAAATCATTTAAATAATCTTGCTTTTTTTTACAAAGTAATTATTTTAAAATTCACCAGTTTAATTTGCTCAATAATATTAGCATCAATAAAATTGAGCTAGCAAAAGGAAATTTATAATAATTTACATTCATGGTTATATTTTATTATTACAAATACACATATTATACTCGTACTTACCTAGGTTCACCACATTTTTGTTTTCCTTTGGCGGGGAATTTAATTTTTAACTTGAGTACATTTATTTTACTTTTTTGCAACTTGAACATAATACTGCTTGAAATTTAATATAAATAAACAATAATAAAATTGAAAGTGTTTGGAAGGTGTTTTCATATATAAATACAGTTACTCCTGAAAGTATTCGACCCTGAGTTCAGTCGAATTTATAAGTGGTATCAGTTGATAGACAATTTAATGAAATATATTAATTAAAAAAGAATTTTATAATTATATTACTAACAACAATAATAATGACAACTAAACTGTAGGGTGCGCTCAAATTACGCGCCGAAAGTATTCGACCTTTTTGTTATTACTGGCTGATATTTCGAATTTTGTAATTTTTAATAAATTTTATAAGTAAGTCTCACATTTAGGCTATATTTTAGTAGTTTGCTATAAATATTTCATTAAATTGATTAAAATAAATGAATGAAATGTGGTAATTAGGGATGTAAATGAATAATTTGAAAAAAAAAACAAATTTTTATCCAAAATTATTATTGTAAAAATGAATTTTTATAAAGTGAAATAATTATAAACTACTCCATTTAAGTTCCTAAATCGAACAATTTTGGATAATATATAAAATTAGGTAGCAAATGAAACATTATTATTTTAAGGTTTTCATCTTCGCCATCTTTGAATTCGTATTATTTATCATCTATTGCAAAAATATACTATATTTTTAATAGACTTTACAGTAGAACAATACAGAAAATTATTTCAATCGAATTTATTGAATTAGCTGGTCTATAATTAAAAAATTCACTACTACTAAAATTCCTTTGAATTTTTTCTAAATTTGTTTGTTAGGAGAAAAAAAGCAAAATTAAAAATTTTTAATTTTTGTTTAGGCTATTGTGCCTATATAAACATATTTTAAACGAATTATGCTATTTAATTGATAAAAACTAAAAATTGGCCGTTTATTTACCATATTCACATTAATCAAGCACTTTTAAATTTGATATGTTTTGACATTCCATACCGCCATTTTATTGATAGATATTTCATTAAGTTATTCCCATTTTATGGCGCGAGGTGAAGTTCCTCCCTATGAAAATTTTATATAGATATTGAAACTATATATTTTTATCCTTAAATGTTTCATTTTATAAATTTTAATGAACAAATTACTAGTGTTTATTCTCATTATTTTCCAAATTTATTTTTAGAAACAATATTTTGTTAAAAAATTAGGTGTTTGTTCAAATTATTCTTTCGATTGTTTAATTTCCATATTACCTCAATTCCATTATTAAATTTAATGAAAAATCGTTTGCAAACTAAACAAACAGAGTAAAAATGATTAACCAAATTAAATAAACTTATGGAATGTACGAAAAATGACCAAATTATAAAAATCAAACATTTAATATAAAAAGGTCGAATACTTTTCTAACGTAATTCGAGCGCCCCTACACTTAAATTGTTATTTACGGTAGTTTTATATAAAGCAAACGAAAACTTCTTTTTGAATATTAAACTTCATTAAATTGTCTATCAAATGATATCATATTCAATAATATCAGATAAATAATAAGTGCGAGACAGAGCTTTTAAAGTCCACTGCAAACAGGGTCGAATACTTTCAGGAGTAACTGTATATGAATAAAATAATTGTAACGATACACGACGACGTATTACTGGACGTATGGTGGACAGCCATAATCCCCTCCTCGTTTATCACCATAGCTCTCCCTGCCCATCACATTTTCTGCTCCTAATTAACCAAATCTTAAGAATACGGACTTACTGGTTTTGAACCTGCAGTCAATTAGGCGCGCCAAGCTGGGCACCCCATCCAATTATTACAAAATTTCTGAAAAAAAATGAAATTATATATCATATAATTTAATTAGAATGTTCTTCCCCCTAAGATAATATTGGGTTGAAAACAACAATTGGATATTGAGGCCAGATATTCATAGGACTCTTCTTGTAACTGATATTTTGACCTCAACGAAACTACATCCAATGAAGCACCTGAGTGAAACTACGGCTACAACCTTGTTCCCTTGTGTGAGGAACATACTTTTGGTTGTACCCATGTTTAATTAATTGCATTAGGCAATTTTTTGCAGCTGCGTCGTAAGAATAATTCTGGAACGTAGATTTTATATATTTTATTTATCATGTAACAGTATTACTAAGTCACTTAATTTACCCAACCTTAACATTTTATGGTTCATATCTAAAAAGAAATTGAATAAAATTTTAATCGTAGTACGCCGTCCTTTAATCAATTTGGTTATGTTTTTATCGGTCAAATTTTAGGTAAAACCCGTATAAATTTTGCATTAAAATTGGAATGGATCTCAAGGAGCAAATCAAGATTATATCCCAAGTGGCCAATGAGATCCTCAACATAGATGAGGTGGCAAATTTGTATTATTTGACAGGCAAATAATTGAATTATTTTTTTTCCAGAACCAATTAACAATTATTCCTGTTTTGGGAGCCCCAGTTCGAAGAAAGTCCCAGCGATCAGTGTCCAGCGATGGCCTTCATGCAATCCGGCAAACTGGACGACGTGCAGGAAAGCGGCAATATCAGCAGAAGATTCGTAAAAGGAAAAACCCAAAATCAGCGACTAATTACCCCTAAATTTATACTATTCTCAAGGACTCAAATAAACTAACTGGGTGTTCTTCGTTTTGAATTGTTAATGATTGACTTTAAGGAGTTCTTTTAAAACTGTTTTAGGTAATAAAACGAGTTATTGTTTAATACCTATAACATATTATAAATATTTGTATAACTAAGGGTTTTCTCTATTCTTATTGATAAAATAAAGAGTTTCAGTAGGTGTATAGTGTAACTTTTGTTCTCTCCCCTCGTTTGATTTTTTCGAACTAAAATTGATCGTGTGGTCCAATTTCAGTTTGAAAAAAACCCAGGAGATAAACTGTATAAAAATAAACACTAATAATTTGTTAATTTTAACTTATAAAACGAAACATTTTATTATAAAAATATATAATTTCAATATTTATACCGAATTTTCATAGGGATACACTGCGCATCATAAAATGAGAATAACTTTTTGAAATATTTTATAAAAACATTATATTATTTAATTATAAGCAAGAGTATTAAACTATTGATATAAAACACGATAATAAAATATTTAGAAATTCAATAATATACTATGGTAAAACTATCAATAAAATGGCAGTAGGACCTGTCAAAACATATCAAATTTAAAAGTGCCTAATTAATGTTAATATGGGTTATAAAGGGTATAGTTTTTATCAATTAAATAGCATTATTTTTTTAAAAATATATTTAAATAGGGATAATAAACTAAAAAAGTTCAAAATATTAAATTTTTAATTTTTTCTCCTAAGAACAAATTTACAAAAAATTCGAAGGAAGTTTAGGAGTAGTGAAATTTTTAATTGTAGGTCTACAAATTAAATAAAATCGATTGAAATAAGTTTCTGGATTATTGTACTGTAAGGTTTATTAAAAATATCGTATATTTTTGCAATAGATGATAAAAAATATAAATTCAAAGATGGCGTAGATAAAAATCTAAACAACATAATGTTTTATTTGTAACCTAATTTTATATTTTATCCAAAATTATTCGATTTAAAAACTGAAATAGAATAGTTTATATTTATTTCACTTTATAATTATCAAAATTCATTTTTTCAACCATAATTTTGTATAAAAAATAGGTTTTTGTTCAAATTATTCATTTAATTCCTTAATTTCAGTATTTTCTTCATTTATTTTGATCAATTTAACAATATTTATAGCAAACTACTAAAACTTTGTTTAAATGTGAAAACAAACCAAACTTACTTATAAAACTTAGTACAAATTTGGAAATTCCAAATATCAATCAGTCATAACAAAAAGATCGAATACTTTCGGTGCGTAATTTGAGCGCACCTTCAATTACCCAAAAACGGTTCATAAATTTGAAACTGCAATAGAAAACGGTTTGAATATAAGTTCTTTACATTGCAGCTACTAAATGTTACGTATGTGATGGCAAACATAACCAGGTGGCTCCACTGTTAATTGCATCTGAATATACTTTTAAAAGATCTATACAATTTGGGTTGGTCAATCGGGATCACGTCATTTTTTTTAAAGCCCCTGTATGGTAAATTTCACGTAAAATAAATATTTATAAACTCGCCTAATGGCTCGTATTTAACACTCCTTTCCTCAAGCTGATTTGGCACAAATAACTATGAATTTATAATGCAACTAATCCAAGTTTAACAGCACCAACTAATAAAAAACACCAATCTCATCATTTTGAATGACATTTATTGATCTAAAACTAAAATTAACACATGTTATAAATTCGAGATTACAAGAAGCGTATTGGAGATGAAGACATAAAGAGAGAAAGAATAAAGTGTCTAAATTCTTTGGTAATACATTATTGTCTTGGATTTCTCTTCTTTTCTTATAGGAAATAGTTTGTATATTCGTGGGGCATGACCCCTCTTCTGGGGTAGAACGTGTGCCGCTCCGAGTAGTTCAAGAGATTCGTTAGTCTGGCCATGTAGATGTCTGCGAACCGGAACAACCTCCTCGAGAAGTACGTTGGATTGTTGTAGGTGCGAAAAACGCTGCCAAAGTGGGGATTGAAGATCTCCTTCAGCTTTCTTCGCAGGACATCTCTCTCGTCCACCCACCGCTTCAGCTCCTGGCGCCCGCAATGGGTGATGGACCGCGACTGGTGGCAATCCGGGTGATAATTCTCCACCAACTGGGTCAACATCTGCAGCCAATTCGCCGCCTGTTTGAATTCCTCCCGATTCAACGTCTCGATTTCGTGAATTAACTCCGCAATTATCGCGCCCGTCCTCCAACCGTACTCCAGAGTCACGTCAGCTAAATCGCTGTACGGATGATCTCCGAAGTAAAGGACAGACTCACCTCGATGCCATTTCATCAGTTTTTGCAGCTGCCAAGCGGATCCTTCCTGATAGATTTTCCCCCTCTCCAATTTCATCACCCGATCCCACGTGTGGGTGCCAGTCTTTTCGTCGTAAACTCGGAGAGGACGCGTCGTGTCAGTGAAGAACTTGGGCTTCCTCGCCTGCACGATGATCACGTCGAAATACGCCCTCCACTGCTCGCCCAAGAGCAGCTTCATTCCGCAGTTCACAAACCGCAACGGGGAGTTTGTCACCAAAAAGAGCTGCTTCCTCGCCTCCAAAAGACGATTGAAAAACACCTCCATCTTAGGATTAGGGCGAATGTACTCAGTTATTTGACTAGATACTATGTTGTGCATCACAGGGTGACTCATTCCCACGGAATTCTGAAAAAGGGGAAATTGGAAAATATCAACAAAATATTCCATTTTTACATATTTAAATTGTTAAAAATTATTATTCTTTTTAGCAAATAAAACTTAAATTTCATTTTGTTGCAGTTGTGTTGAGCTCAATTTTAATATTTAAAAACCACCCGGTACAAGGGACGGGAACTCTCGGTGAAATTTTAGTTATATTTTATTGTTACTCAACACAAATCAATTATTTTAAATTAAAGTTTTCTAAATATTCAAATTTAAAGAAAGTTCAATAGAAAATCAGTATTTTAAGGACACATTTCAATTTAAAATTCAATTAACTTTGATGTCCTATTTGTAAAGAACAAAATATCGGATTGAAATTAATTAGTTTAAAAAAACTGCCACCAGTTGGCAAAAGTGTTGATTTCTAATCAATAGTCACAAATTCATTTAAAAAGAAAAAACGGAAAGGTTTTGTCGTTTTTATATGGCCCAAATATAATTTGTATGAAATTTACACAAAGCAGGACGGTGAGCCCCAATTGATTCAATTCCTAATTTAAAGGTTACTCTGCTCTTAATTACAGGCATTTTAATTTTTATTCTTTTTTTTCTTATTTTTTATGTTTGTCCCCTTTTTACATCTTATATTCACTATTTGTAACATTGATTTTGCACCTTTACAGTCCTAATTTAATTATATTATATTTTTTATGGAATTTTGTTGCATAATATTGTTTTTTTGCTCCTTGCAACCTATGGGAAAATTGCAATAAAATTGTAAACGAAATTAGAAAGAAAGAAAAAAGAGGTTGTTACATATTTTTACGTTTAACGATCCTCAAAATGAACTTTAATTGGATTGATACCAGGCCGGCAAATTGAGGGCAGATAATGGGACAATAGAAATAATATGAATTGACAAAAAGGCCAATTTGTTGTGTAATAAGTTCAATTTCTGTTGTAAATTCTGCGTACGAACAGCAAATGTGAGATAAATCGTCAATTGTATATATTATTTTGACTAATTGTATTCCTTTTATAGCTTTTAATAAATGTGAAATGCGAGGTACTGCCGGCCTGCTATGACATCGCGATCCCCATTTGCAAATTGCAATTTGGGATACATTTCGGATTGTATAACTACTCTCATAACGGAGAGGCTATAACGCTGTCCCATTTAGCATTTGCGGTTTTTCGTAATTTCGCAAAATTAATTCAACTATTTGCAAATCTGCTTTGACCAAAAGTTTTAATCTGTAAAGAAATATACTGTGTGTAAATTTAAAGATCCAGCTTCTGTTGGTTCCAGAGATATCAAAGATAAAAGAGTGCGACCTTAATTCACATTGTATTTTTTTTTTTTATAAAAATTCAAAGAATTTTTACAATTTTGGTGTTCACTTATTTTAAAATGCATAAAATTCTATATAAAACACAATCGATAACCATTATTTAACACATTGACCTTTAATAATGTCTTATCTTATCAATCTAGTTGTATAAATATCTATTAAAACTTAGTTCAAATAATAGTAGACAAAATCGCCATTTAACTTGTTATAAAATCTTCTTGACAAAATATCCATCATTCAAATATCATTGCAATTATTTGCTTAGTCTAAAACAGACGATTTTAAATCGAAGAACAAATAAGAAAAATTAGATACATTAAGTCTGGGAATCGATTCAAAAACAACCTTGGACAGATTAAGATATTTCTAAAGTCATCCTCGACAAAAAATTACTATTTGCGGATTTAATTAATATAAAAAACACTGTAAGAACCTGCACAATACAGCTATATTTAGATTGGAAACCTGAAGAATACTATCAAAAAAGATTTCAAGATGCATTAGTCAAATTATTAGTTTAAGAACGTTGAAACTGGTTTTGTTAATGACTGTGTTCTCTATTTCTTTAAAATTAACACAAGTTAGCATGAACAAGCTGTAGTTGTATTCCAAATAATACAAAACTTTGTGACCCGGATTCAGTTGAGCGTCTTCTTAATGATTTTGCACAAATATCAACAAGGATAACAACCAATGGATTTTAATGTTAGGAACGTGACATATTAATTTTAGACATGTTAATTTACTATTATTCATTTAATAAGTAAACAAGTTATTATTAACGGTTTTAAATACAATGAAACAATTGCATTACAACAAAACTTTGCTTTCCCGCCAAAAACACTTAAAGTTTATTCAGTAATTTAAAATGATTTATGTATTTTTGTTGCTTAATATTGATATTATGGCACTCAAAGTCGTTATTACAGCACAAGTGCTTTAAAGAAGTTTTTAATGTACTAGTATTATTTATTATTATTAAAGTGTGACCTCAGTGAGTGAAACCCATCAATTTTATATGTACGCCACTTTCGTTGGGCGTGGTTTCACTGTGATTTGTTAGTGTAAAATAAAATAAGCCATCCAGAACTTATGAACTACGTTTACTTCTGGTTTATCATATAGACCGCACTATGTATTTTTACAGAAATTCAAAGAATTTTTAAGATTTTGTGTTAATTTATTTGAAAATGCATAAAATTTTGTATAAAACACGGTCGATAAGCATTAACACTCGGGTCTTCTTGAAGGCACTCGCTTCGCTCGTGGCTTAAAATTAATTTTGGGTTTAATAGTGACTTATCTTATCGACCTTGTTGTATAAATAACTATTAAATACAATGAAACAAAAGCATTACAACAAATCATTTTTTCCCGCCAAAAAACAAATTTATTCAGTAATTTCAAATGATTGAATTTAATTCAACAAGTTATTATACAAAAAATAAGTAATGAAGTAGCTATTAAAGTTTCTAATGTCTCTAATGACGATTCCAAGCTCATTTGATGTCAATAATATTTACTATTTTCAAAATTGATAGATAATTGGCTATTGATCTTTGATCTAAGTTCTAATTAGTTGTTAATTACTATTTGAAAACATTGTAGATAACAATATTAAAACAATCATTTACTCAACACAAACCTATTAACCAATAGAAAGTGATTCATATTTTAGCACTGTTTAATTATACATTATTAAAACCCCCAGAAAATATCACATCAAATATCACTCATTTCGTTCTTGTCCAAGAATTTTACTCGTGTTTAATTATGTTCCATTTTTCCACTTGTTGTTTAAATAATTATAAAAAATGAAATGTCTAACAAAAAATGAATTGAAATGATTTTTATTCACATTTACATACCTTAACGTCTCTGAAGAGCATTTCTGGGTGATAGTCGATTTGATTCTTCTCGAAATAGTCGGCTACATTGCAGAGGAGGGTCATCTCGGGGACAGAGAAGAGGTCTGCTAATTGAATCATTTTCTTTGTTTGGAATCTTTCCGGTCGATTTTGTTGCTGTCCAGTGTCGTGGAACCCGTATCCTCCTTCTACGTAGCCAATGCTCATGGCCCGGTTCTTGTAAATCTGAAGCACTTCGGAGTCTGACAGCTGGCGACATCCTCGATAAACGGTTCCCAATTGAATTTGCAGGAAACTGTCCAACTTTAATAAAAGGCCCTTTTCTATGTCGTAATGCAGCCCTCTGATGGCGAAATTATTCGTATAAGGAGTCTCTTTTATTCCTTCAGGGTACTGTAAGGAGATAATTGAGATTAGTTAAGGATTTATGTGGTAATTCAGGGTTTTTATTAGATTTGTAATTACTTTATAATGGCTGATTAGTCTATCAACGCTGAGATTATAGATCAATAAATCGAGACTGGGCTTGTACTCGGCCAATGTGTAGTCATAATCGAACCCGTAGACCTCCACCTCGTCCAGGTTCAGCTCATTGCAACAGAAGACACCGTCTACGGTCACATCCTTGGGCAACTTTTTCGCTGCGGAAAGGAATTAGGTAACCAAAATAAATCATTTTGACCATGAACTTGGCGCTATTTTTAATTGAAATATTGTTTGATTTATTTTTAAACAAAGAGGAAATTATAAACTGATTGATTATGGGAAGGGGACCACCCACAGAACTGCCACTGTCCAATTAAACTCACTTAAAAACTTTGATTTCGTTTTATTGTAAATATCTAAATAGAATTTCTTATCACGAACACTTTGATCACTGCCCACACCCCTGGACCACGTCCACAGAGGTATGGCCTGTCTACTGCTCCTGGCCAACTTAATACACCACATTATCCTGGCCAAATCACATTTAAATAACACAAACAATTAAAAACTAGGAAAAAGAAGAAAAAACTCAAAAACACAAAATCCGTTCACCCGTTGTTTTTCGAAAAATTTGATTGTACGGTATAAGATAGCTTGATATAAACGAACTTCTTCATAACATTTGTATATGTTACAGTTTACGTTTCATTGATGGAATATGAAACATTTACATTTAAATCACAATCAGTTAAACAGAAAAATAATTAAATTAAGAAAAGCTTTTGAGGATAACCACATTAAAGTGTATAATTATTAACTATAGAATATTTTGTGTTGTTAGGCTATTTTAGTTCCTGTATGTTAAAGATAACTTTGAGGTCAATAACCATTAAATCTTGAGCACACGCCATTTATATCTATCGAAACCTGGAAAAAATTCATTTTAAAATATACACATTTTTATAGATGCAGGCCATAAGCCTTTAATTTGAATTAACTACCATGGAAATCAACAGTTTTTAAACGAGGAAAGAAGCCGATTTCTATCGTTCCCGGGTTAAAAAGGGGATGTTACACCCAGGCTGGACATATTTTTTTTTAATTTCCTTAAAAATACATGTTATATCGGTCTGCAGCTGGCCGGTTATCTATATAGATTAAAAATTGTACAGTTTATCATAGAAAAAAATTTTCTTTTTTTCAATTGTGAAGTCAAAATTCATAATTTTCTCTACACCTTTTTTCATTGCAATTGGGATTTTGTTCCATTTTTATTCATATCCAAGGAAATCGACGCAGATCATGCAGTCCTTCGATTATACAGTACTAGATTTCGCCCATCAAAATTTCCGGGCAGAACTCGAGGCCATATGTATAGAAACCCCGTATTATTATACTTCCCATTAATTCAAAAGTGTTTTATTTTAAATTAAAATTGAGTACATACATTCCATTTAAATCAAAATAATTATTGAATTCTGTCCTCAAAGTGACCCAGATCCCGTAGAAAGGTGTTTGTTTCCTTTTTCACTTAAACATCCTCACCAGAAAACGAATGATATTTTCGGTAGAATTATATGTTTTATCATTTAAAAGTTATGTAATCAATCACTATTACGAATACGAAAAATAGTCCCATTAATTTAAAAAAAATGTTATATAAATAAATATATAAATAATACATAATTAATTAAAACATTATCCTGTTACAATACAAAATCTCAAGATTTAATATAAAATAAATAAAAGAAAAAAATGCTTTAGAATTGCAAACACTTGATTTTATACTTAACTAAAGTTTTTTTATTATGTTTCTGGCTTGCCTGAAGACCTTTTTGGGATTTCCAAATCATTAAGTGAACCGCTTGTTTTTAGTATCGGCTTCTGCCTTTTTCATAAATGGGTTTTGGCCAAATTTTATTTTAAAAACTGAATGAAACACACGTTAAATTACATGATTTTATTGATTAAAAGCAAATAATCATTCTTTGCAACCCAGTTTGCCATTTTCAGTTAAATTATATTAAAAACATTATTTAAAATAAATTCGAAAGGTGTGAGTAAATTTTGGGATTTCATCTTTCTCAATTTTTCTTTTTGCGGATCTTCTACTAAAAAGGTAAAATTCTGAAATCGTCAGCTAGTAAAATGATGCATCTCGTTTTCTCTTCATTTACGGGCTTCTTGTTAGAATGAGAAGAGAAGAAGTGAGCATTGTGACGTAATATGGTTACATAATTGTGACGTGATATGGGTTCATGACGTCACATAGATCCGAACTTTGTGACGTAAATTTCTTCCGCAAATATAAAGATAATTTCTCTGCTTAGGTATCAGTAGACTAATGGATTATCAACAATCCGGAATTAATGAAAAAAGTTATATGGATTGTGATTAAGCTGCGTTAAACATTGCTTTGAATCAGCCTTAGTGTGCTTATTGCAAAAGTGAGAAATCGCGGCAGACTTCGCGTGGATAGATGTCTCATCCCCAATATTTATCAAAGATAAAATCTTTGCAGTGTTTTTAGATTTCTATTGTCCCAACTAACTGGAACAATTTCAATTTGGGGACTACTTATGTCAATATCTGTATTTATTCACTTTATTCTCCATAGGAACAGTTTTTGGCGCACTTTTACATGATTCAACAAAAACAGTCATGAAATCACGATGGAACTTGCTAAGTTGAATTTGACGATTGGTATTTACTGGCAAGACTCCCTTTTGGCAGCATTTAAAGTAACATTGACTTTGCAAAGTGATTTCCCTTCCAAAATCAAAGAATCGAATAACTAAACGATAATGCCCTTTCTCCATTTTTCAAAATGCTACTGGAATGTTCGCTTTCAGACTCTATTAAACCAAAACTACAAATTAGAGAAATTTCTAATTAAATATATGGGACTCCAATGAGACTATGTTGAGAAATATCACCCAAAACATGATCAATACGTGCGTTTTCTTGCTTCTTACGGAAACTTTTCAATCCACCCTCGTACAAATTGTGAATATGAAGAAATTGGCATCAACAACATCCCTGACTTCAACAGTACCGACTTAAGCCTTAATTATATTATATTTGATTGGTATCGAAATTATTCTGTGCAAACCCTTCTAAACAAATAGTTTAAAATTGAGGAGATTTTAAATAAAATTTACCTTATAAATGTCGAAATTTTTATTTTCAATTAGGACATTCTGTTTTCAATTTTAATTCTGTTCAATTATCCTGCTGGTGTGGTCCAATAGGGGCACGTCTAATAGAATATGATTTCATATTGGTACCTACTGTAACACTCAAATAAGTGTAAACACCCTGTTCTTTCGGGGTAGTGAGTGTCAGTGTATATACAGGATCCCTTGGATGATTGATTATATAGTTCGTAATGTGATATTTAGCATCCTCCCATAATAGACTGATAAATTGAGCTTCCTTGACAAACTTCTTTAGAAGAGGATCTTTATTGGGGTCTTTATTACCGGTTAGTCCATGAACAGTCGAAATAAAGACAACCACGACTAGTAATAGAATTCGTGCTTGCAGAGACTTCATCTTGAACTTATTAGAAAAAATCTTCTAGTTAATAGATAAGTATTATGGGTATTTATATCCAGTTTTAAGGAAATATTATTGATTTTTTTCATCAACTGCCATTACTGTTGTATATTAACGTAACAAATATTTGCAAATTATTTCCGTATAGTAATAAAAATCGATAATATAATTGTGTACCAATATGAATCTGCAAATAACCTTAAAATTATAAAATTATATATTACCTTAAAGTACAATTTTCTTGAAGTAAAAAGAAAATTACGAGTATTAAAAAAAAATTCAGTTATAACAATCCATTTTTTAAATGTCAATGACGAAGCCGTCTTTGCAAATAGACTATCGAGAAAAAAATTTAATAGACCAAAAACGAAGGCTATTTCACTCCTACAGGTCAAAAGTGGATTTCTTAAAACTTCTTCGTCTTCGACTGGGTCGTAATCAATGTTTTCAAATGCTCAATCCATTCATTTGCCAATCTTTCACAGTTGTCTATTCAATATCATGCCTAAGAATCATTATCAGTTATAATGAGATTAGCACCACGAACAAATGATTCTAAATAGAGCAGATTTTGTCCAACGAAACAGAACACACATACTATGAAGAAGACCATTCTTTTCACAGCATTAAACTGTATCCATTCATTGAATAGCAGCAAATTACTGGTAGAAAGTTCCAGCTTAAATCTTCGATTCTATGCGCTCTATCCAAGCTTTTAGCCTGTCTGATTCGAACAAATAGTATAACTATACTAAAGGAGTCTAAAACACGTCGGTACATCAAATACAATAATTAAATTTAGTATGCATTTTTGTCGCTTAAAATGACAATATTATGACACTAAAATTTGTTCTGTCAAAGACATTTTTATATTAAAGTTCGACCTCCGCGAAAGAAATCCAAAAAAATTATATAGACGTCAATTTCGTTGTGTATGGTTTAACTGTATTTGTGGATGATTTCACAACTAAACGGATTATATAAATCTTAATATAACATTTTAAGAGAGTTGCATATATCGAAAGAAGATATATAGAAAGAAGATATAGCTTTCTCCATCCTCCCATGGAATTAGAAAAATAATGTGAGGGAGACAACAAATTTTAAATTTGATTTTTAGAAAACGAATGTTCTTTTTTAATTTTTGTGATAATTTCTTATTTCACTAATGAAAAAAAAATTATTTTCACTAGTGCGATAAAGTGACACATTACGAAACTCAAATCGATAAAAAGCTAACGAAAGTGCAAAAAAAAACTAAAGTATTTTAAAAATCATGGATATAATTTGTTTTTATTTTCAAGCAACCACAACAAACATTGTGTTTTACAAGTTCCAAGTTTTATGTTTTACATTTTTAATTCCATTTAGTCATCTTGCTTATGTGATCCCTAAGAAGCGTGCTTTACACTCACAGAATAGGATTTCATTTTGGTGCCTACTGTAACACTCAAATAAGTTGTAACACCAAATAATTGCGGAGAAGTGAGTTCAAATTGGTATATTGGAAATAGTGGCAAATACATCGAATAATTCGCAATACGATATTCAACATCATTCCTTAGTAAACCAATAAATTGAGCTTGCTCAATCATCCTTTTCAGATAAGCGTCATGGTCAGTTCCTCCATGGACAGTCGAAATATAAACAGCCACGATAAGTAATAAAATTCCTGCTTGAAGAGACTTCATCCTGATTCCTGAACGATTAAAAACATTAGAATTAAGAGGAACATATTATGGCTATTTATATCCCGTTTTAAGGAAAATGTCACTGACCATTTAAATACTATTACTTTTGTGTATTGCCATAAACAATCTTTGAAAATTATTTCCGTTTAGTAATCAAATTCGAGAATAATATTTTATACTAGGGATGTTAAAATGTGTTATTTTTGGATAACAGTTATTGTTAGTTAATTATTTTTAAATAACTGTTATTTTAAATAACAAATTAATAACTACAGAAATTAACCGCAGCAATAGAATTGTTAATAAATAAGGTAGCTAATATTACAAAAAAATTTTAAAGAATGACAAAAGTATATTTTCTTAACTAAGTGTATTTATTATTTCAAATTATAATTTTCCATAAAACTTTCTCCTTTTTCGAGATATATTAATAGTTGTATTATAGTATAGGACGTTCATTTAGAAGTTCGTCTGCCTAGGAAAATACGTCATTATANTTTAAAGAATGACAAAAGTATATTTTATTAACTAAGTGTATTTATTATTTCAAATTAT
>JXOV01002754.1:385-18150 GCA_001014945.1 Clogmia albipunctata
TTTTTTTCATCGTCTAGGTCCTAGGAAGAATAAATACGGAAATACGCAAAGATTTTGGATTATACGGACGATTCTTTCCGGCCGAAGTTTTGTTGGATTTTCAAATAGAAGAATAATTTTGTGTATGTGTGAAAGTTTTGTGCTTTTTTGGGAAATAAACAAATAAATGTAAACATTGAAACTTGAAGTGTCTGTTATAAATTTAAAGATATCTAGATGTGTTTATTAGAGTGAAATGGGAATACTCTTAACAAAATGGTTATGACAACAATATGTAATTTCATTAAACTGGTGACTGTTATGCGTGAAAATTTTGAAATATTACCACACGCCGTGCTGTAAAGTAAAACATTACAGAACCAATTTGCATTAAAAAAAAGTCTGTTTTTCGATATGGAATTACACAAAGCATTATTATACACACGAACCCTAGTGTATAAGATTGTCCTATCTTATTGATCTAGTTGTATAAATAACAACCTATAAGTAATAAAAGGCAATTCAACTAATTTATACAATTCTTATATAACTAAATTATTTGTTTTAAATTTCTTTATAATTATTTAACATTTTAATTTTTCTCAATTTTATTATCAATATAAATATCAATTTTTATAGTTCTAATTATAAAAACGTCATATTTAATAAACAAATCACAAAATTTTTAGTACTTTTCTGTAAATTATTTTTTACGGGTATTAAAATTATAACTTCTAACTAAAAAATAGAAGACTGCTTTGATGATCATCTTATATTTTTTTAAATTATGGCATGTCAATAAATGGTACATTTTAGAAGATAATTTTGTAATCTCGCATGGTTGAATTAGACATACCATTCCATTTAAAATGGACCGTTTCAAATCAATTTTAATTTGATAACACTTTTATAAAAAGAATTGTGGATTTGTTCAAAAATTCAACACAACATTATATTGTAAACATTGAAACCCTAGTTTGGAATCATATGCTTTGATAAATAGACCACTATCTCGAATGTCTGTTTGAACATCCTTCTCCGCACATACAACTTATTTATAAGTACTTACTACATACGTTGGCGGCGTGGGGACAATGAAAGAGGAGCGCTGATGACAAGAACAACGAAACTGAGTGCGGAAAGATTGTGCTTTATTATTCCGTCATAAAGCAGTTGCATTAATTTGAATATTTCAAGAATCCATTACGAGAAACGAAATTGAATATTTGATTTCCTATTCAGAGGGTTGTGCATTAACACTCTCTCCTTCTACATGTCTTTGCAGTTGCTCCCCGATGCAAACCGGGAACTGAGCAGACTTCTGTGGGCGCCATCAATTCCCAGTCAATTTCCGTCAAGTGCGAAGTCGATGCAGATCCCCCGGATTCGGTTCGCTTCAGCTGGACTTATAACAATACCAGGAATGTGTCCCCGGTTCTTAACTCGCGAATAATGACCACTGGACTGGTCAGTGCCATGACGTACCTTCCGCAAACCGATAGCGAACTAATCACACTTGCCTGCTGGGCGAGCAACGTCGTCGGGCGACAAGTCACTCCCTGCCTGGTTCACATCATTCCTGCAAGTAAGTTGTTCTGCTATTCAATTGTGGATTTTTATATTAATTTTAGAATTCTTTGGTAGTGAAGAGTCATTTTCGTTATGACCAATTTATGGTTGTAGATTTATAAGAAAAAAAAAATTAGACAATGATTTAAACATTTAAAATGAGTTAAAAATAAGGTAGTGGCAATATGACAAATTGACATAGGGGGTGTTCTTGGATATTGGCGAATTTTAGCTCTATATTATGTGAATTGTAGTAATTAACATAACTTCATTTTGAACGAATCTGTCCAAATATGTGCCTTTGCCGGTGACATATCTATAGTACCAAGTTTCGTGCCGTCCGGTCAATAAAAGATTGTTTTATCATATCCAGAAAAGTTCCTATGACTATGGATTGCGTTTTAATGAGAACAAGACAAAATATAGGTTTTGTGCAGGGGAAATATGTATAAAATGGTATAGGGGATATAGTTCGATCATACTGGGATATCATGTTACCCAGACAGCTTTCACTAAACTGCCAAAATTTCGTGTAAGGGTCAGTGTCCTTAGTAGTCATTCGAGCGTAACGAGTTTTTATTTACATACAGTTTAAGTGAGCACATTGTAAGTTTTTCACTAGATTACATATCCTCCTGGTGTTAATTTAATTACTTAAGAATTCATGGTTATCTTAATAATGATTTTCTAGAAATCGAATCATATTTATATTTTTTCAAACTTATTGGTAATATTAGATATTGAATGTAGGACCAAATTACATACTTACCATTTGGCTATTCGAGATATTTATTTAATTTAGCCAAACATATTGCGTCCTAAGATATACCAAAATGCCCAGAAATTATAAGCACTCAACCATTGCCTGTCTTGAAGGCAAGATGATATTGAAGCCTAAATTTTCCTTGTTATAATAAAACGGAAGAGTTGACGTATAAAGCGATCTTTTCTCAAGATCTAGACCCAGAGAGGATTTTTAAATTGATGACATTGGCTTTTTGAATTTGTGTTCCTTGACGAACGCTATGTTTAATCAAATCTACCGGTATATCATTTTGTCCATAACATTTCTGTTTAAAGCTGTCTAATTATTTTAATACTCATGTTTTGCAACAATTGGATAATAATTATAATAAATAGACGACCAGACATGGTTATGACGTTGTCGTATTATCTAAAAATTAAAAATTCCCATTTATTTCCTGTAAGGAACATGGGGAGTGTAAACGAAAACCAACGGGTTTAGACTTTGTTGTACTATAATATATCCTGTCTATAATTGTAATTTAATAACAAAACTATTATATATGCCACTTTTTACAAAAGAGTCCTTCCCCTATTTAAACATTATTTTTGGGGATTTTTTAGTTCTTCTTTGCGAAAGGAGAAATATGTTTTAATTTATATTTTTCACAATATTAAAATTATTATTTAATTTCTATAATAGTTCATTTGCATTTAACAATATTTCGGTTGTGAAATATAAAATTTTAATGAAACACAACAGTTTTTTATGAATATGGACATAATGCCATATCGTGAGAAAAAAAATTAAATCTTGGAAAATACCTGAATAAAAGCATTTGCTAAATAATTTATTTGAGATCCACAATCCAAAATTATGGCAAATATCCAAACTTTAGATGTTTACTTTTGATATTAATTTTTAAATGATAAACATATCTAATTCAATGACAAAATAATTTCTTTTGATATAATAACATTTTCTCCAATTTCTTATTTCCAATTTTTATTGTGTTCCATTTTTTTTTATTGAAAAATGTCATCCAATTTCATTTCCTAATGAAAACATAATAAATTAAATTTGATATAAAAATCCACTGGTAATCCGTGGCAATCAAGCGTGGCAAGTAATATAAGCTAGTTGCAATAAATTGCATCAGTCAGTAGCATAAAATTTCCGATTTCCTGCTGTTCATGTGCACCGCCATTATTCAGAATTGATGATATAGAGTCCATTATTGCCAACCATACTATACTATTTTTTGTTATTTACTTACCGAGCTGATCCCATTGAAATTGCAGATTACGTTTGTATAGCAAAGTTCTTTTATTGCATAATATTGTTGCATAGTTATGCACCTTCTAACTAGAGTTACCAACCATATTGAACTTTTATAGAAAAGTATTTTAAATTCGATTTGTAACAAATTTCATGTTGTCGTAGATGTTATTCTAAAATAAAATTTAAGAGTATTTTATATACAGTCACAATTACAGTTATAACCGCACTCGTTCATCCTTAACATCTTTTAACTAAAAGCACGATTTTCAAATTTATATTATATCTTTTAGCAATTATAACTTAATACCATAGCGGTTTTGAAAATAATGAAAAAACCAAAAATCATTTTCTATAGGTCAGCGTTATAGTTTCTCCCTCCTCTCGTTATTTACTATAGGGTTTTATTTAAATCATCTATTTACTGATTTACTGAGGTAATTAATTAAACAATCCGAAATGAATCGGAATTTCGAAAACTTGGGTCGCGATGTCATCAGTACTTTATTTTAATACGATTTTTTAAATATTATTTACCAATTTTTTTCAAAAACAGGGTAGTGTGACTTTCATTGTGAGCCACGGACTGACTACTATGATATCGCGACCCAAATTTTCATAATTCTGAATATATTTCGGATTGCTTAACTATCCTAACAATCAATAGATTGTTGAAATAATGCTCTATAACAGAGAAAAGACGGTGCGTCTATGACGCTTACCAACGAGACTTACGTGTTAATCGGTTTTTCCCCAAAACTGATTCTCCAGTATTTCCAAATGTACTGTGTCAGAAAGTTGTAGGTTATTAAGACTAATATTGTGTGTAAATTTGTTCCTGTAACATTCGGTTTTGGAGATGTCAAATCATCGTGGGTGCGTTTAAAGCCTTAACTTGGGCTGTATTAATTATGATGATATTATTGTATAAGCATCAATAAAAAATAATACAAAGGATTAAAAAGTGACAAATATGTGAAATAAGAAAGAAAACACAAATTAAATTAATATCAAAGTTTTTTTAAATAAAATAATCGATTTAAAGATATTAGATAGTCAAAATATCAATTTCCTGTCTTAGACACAATGCAGTTGTTAACCCTATTTCTAACACTATTCCACTTTGCTCTCTTTTCCCATGTTTGCTGGCGATGATTTTATGGACTGTGTGCAGGAATACCGGAGCCACCTCGCTCCTGTGAAATGCGCAACGACACGGGATTGGAGGTGGTGTGCAACGCTGGTGGCGACGGGGGCCTCAGCCAGCACTTTTTACTGGAGGTGGTCGGCGGATTACCCATCTACTCGTACGACTCGACACTGCAACAGCCGCCAGTTTATCCGCCACTGCCCGGGGGAGGCGGAGTGGGACAAAAAAGCCCGGTGCTGGAGATGGAGCACAATGAAATCTCGACAATGAACGATCAGGTTGGTGGTCCAACGGAACTTTAGTGATGTGTGACACCCGTTGTTTGCGTGCCATTTTGACTCATGAATAAACGGTTAGATTTCTCCCAAAAAATTGCAGGCTACATTGGCGCCGCTGTACCGGGTCGAGGAGCAGGAGCCGCTGTTCAAGCTGCCCAATCTGGAGCCGGGCCGCGAGTACCAGTTTATGATTTATTCGGTGAACGCAAAGGGACGCAGCGATCCGCCCGTTATTCTGGATAAAATACGGATTAGCAACTCCATCCTTCCATACGGTAATGCCCAGTTGTTTTAGACGTGTACGATGTGATATGGAAGGAAAATGAATATTCAGGATAGTTGAGATTTTCAGTTTGTATATTATTCGAAAATATGAGTAAAAAATTGCAGAAAATTGAGCAATTTTTATTGCTTGTTTTTACCAAGAAATGGTAGTTGAATGCAGAAATCGTAATTAAAACTCAACGTATTGCCGGATGTTTTCTTCGTGCTGATTTGGAGTTTTCAAAAATATTTTTGTGAAAAGAGACCACTGTTGAATTGAATTTATATGAAATTGCTAAGAACATTTTGTTTTTTTTTAATACTTTAAATGTGAATGAAAAATAGTATATTCCGATACAAGCAGTGAAATAAATGTCATTGCAGCATGAATTTACCATCTAAATAAGTAAATGAATGCTGTAATAACCGATTTCACATGTGTATCGAACGCTATTTTATGTAATTCTAATAAATAAAATATATATAAATATAAAAATTCTGAAAGAAATATCAGTTAATCGATAATTACTAATAAAAACGTTCGCAACGATTTTATGAAATTATGCAACAACTCACAACTAAATTCTCATTCAAGTAATAAATTTGGTTATGACAACATGTAATTTCATTAAATTGGTGTCCATTTCCGTGCAAATTTTGAATTATTTCAGTACTTCGTGTTGTAAAGTAAACCGTTTCAGAACCACTTTGCGTTAAAAACAGGCTACTTTTCTTGATCTTGATAATTTGCTTTAATTATCCATTAGTTTCATTAAAGCGATTGATTTCTTCTGTATTTATGGCAATAGATATTTTGTGCCTATTATTCGTGGACAGGCCTTGTAGTCGATGTGGTAACGCATCCGGCTGCCTCTTCGGAGTCAAGGGTTCGATCCCTGGACGGGTAGGATTGACTGGGTCCTTTTTTAACTGGTCTAGGTGCTATTAATTGACTAATAATACACTGAAAACAAATAGTCACCGAATATTTAAGAAATTTTTTAAAAAACAATCTAATTTGTAAAACCAGTTTAAAATTGATGAAATTATTTTAATGAAAACTTATCGTTTTTAGTAAAAGCCGTTTTGTCGAGAAGGTTTTAAAGAATTTCAGTATTCGTATAATTCAATTAACAAAAATGGATATCAGTGATTTTGTCTCATCTACCATAGCTGCAATATAAGAATAGGATGAAATCCTTTCATCACATGTTACATTTCTTTTAATGTCGACAGTTTTATCTTTTATAGTAGTTGCCATAAAGACAATAAGGTTAATTTCCCATGTCCATTGTTTCTATCCACATGCACACACATACACAGATGAGACAATTATCTCAGAAGATCCAACCCCGGCGGAGACATCGAACCAGGACAAGGAGCGGCAGTCGGCGCTGGTGGTGCTGGCCGGTGTGATTGCGGCCGGATTTGTAATTGTCACGTCAATTATTGTGGCGGGGATTGTGGCCATGTGCAGACATCATCGTCCCAAGCCACCGGAACCGCAGGAAGTGAGAAAACGAATGAGGTACATAAATAAATAGAATAGAATACAGAATAACATATATATGTGTAGATAGATGGAGAGAGGGAGAAAGAGAAAACAACAAGTATACTGACATGATATCAATTAAATCAAATCTGTGCTGAGCATATTTGCGGTGGGAATCTCAAGTGGCATCTTTGCCGAAATCACCTCAAACACACAGGGAGCAAAAAACAAAAAGTGGGAAATTTCGCAATGTTCATCTCATTCTCGGTGGTTTCTGTTTTTTTATTAGGTTTTATGTGTATATTTTTCATCTCTGTCTTTCACGAATGGTGTTGTGCTCTCATTATGAGATCTAGTGTTGTATAACGATGTCATCTATATATACACAATGGAGAAACTTTCACTTGGCCCAAACTTTTCTCGCAAAACATAGCTTTTTTCGTTATTAGAAAACTTCCGAGGCATGGAGGAGGACGGCCGTGAATGTATGTATGACGGCAATAAAACGGACAAAAACCCGTAATCCATTTAATTTGTTAAGTACATATTCATGGATGATGTATAGGGATGGAGGTTGTTTAGAAATATATATGTTTGTTTATAGGACCCGACGACTTAATACTTGGAAAATTATGCGGAATGGAAGGCCTCAGTCTTGTGAGTTCAGCTTATCAATGATTCTGGTCGGCGACACAACAAACAATAACAACACATAAGCCGGTTCGGCTCTGGTGGAGGAAGTACAGTCCAGAAAACGCAGATCCACTATTCATACGCATGAATCCTGGCCCAAAATATACAGTCCCAGCGTATTAAAGACAAACAAAAGCTTAGCGCAACGTTTTCAATGGCGAAAACGTGAGCTTTCACGTTGTATATGTCATTTGGTAATCATCTCTCGTTCCCCCTTACCCCGAAAATAAAACTATAGGCATGTTCACCTCCATCCACTATGGTATTTGATACGGGAAGCAGCAGTGTCGCAATGTTTTGCGTCTTTTCCTCCTTTTGGGAAGGGAGGGATGGAGTTAGGGGGTCGTATAACATAAAAGGGCATAAAGTGGGAAAATAACAAATAATAAAAATAAATCTAAAGTAATAATTTTTTGTTCAGGCATTGTCGCATTAAGGAAATAAAAAGCTCAGAAGCGGTGTGTTCCATTACAAGTAGAAGGCAGGCAGGCAGGCAACCAGCATCAGGTTAAACGAAAAGAGAAGGAAGGCCAAAAAGATCGGGTTATATTAGGCTGTGCTGTGTTTGTGGATATAGTAGGAGGAAGGAAGAAAAAAAAGGAGGAAGAAAGACGAACGAATGTCTGAGTCTGAATCGCGTTGACTGACTGGAGATCCAAGAATGGAGAGAAAGAGGCGACCGACCTGTTTGCCGAAATAAATTCACCCCTAATGGATTTTTTCCGTTTGCCATTTTTCTTCCTGCCTTTCCGGCATCATCATCATCGTTGTTGTTGCCGTTATTATTCGGTGGTGATGGATTTTTTTTTTGCTGGCCTAGTCCTGATAAAAATTTATTCTTGTCGGTACATTCTGTTCGACATTTTATTATTTATTTTAGCAGAAAGAGAATTTTTTTAATATCCTTTCGGAATTTTTGGCGCGTTGCCCACCTCCATTGTAAAACAGGTTTTTGTCCGCTATATATCTCTCTTCGGGTTTAAACTCGAGGTACCGGTGGGATCAAATGGGGTACAAAGATCAGAGATACAGGGCAAACAGTGGAAAAAGTCTCCCAGGGGACAGGCAGCCAAGAAGCGCACCGGGGCTAAACAGTTAAAAAGAAACCCAGCTCCAAACACAAGATTGGTAATATCAGCAGAAGGAACAAGGAAGGAAGGAAGGCAGAAAAAAACAAAAGGCAAACAGTTACAAAAAAATACAATTACCAAACTGAGGAATATATATCACATCAGAGGAGAGAAACGGTGACATGACTGAAATTGTATCCAATTGTGACTGTCATTCCTTTTAAATATTCCCCATCACAAAAGCTGATGGGCAAGTGGAGAGTGAAGGGAAAGGAAGGAATGTTAAGTCGAAAACCAAAAAAATTGTAAAAATTGAATGATACAAAAAAGAGGAACTTTCAAAGCGAAACTGAAAGGAAGGAAATTGGGCTCCGGCCGTCGTCGGTCGGTCTTTCGATGCGAGATGACGAGTGCCCAAGGACTGCTGGATGAATGTCTCAAATTATAGCCGAAAATCGGTCTCTTCTACAAAGTGAGTGACAATGGCGTCTCGAGGGACGACGCAGAGACACCAGAACTCCTTGAAGAAATCACATTACAAGAACAAGAACCATCATTGCGGCAGCAGTGGTCGGATAATTCCCCAGATGACTGGAGGCACTGTGCTGCTTCTTGGGTGGTATAGTATGGCAGTGTGGATGGGGGGGGGTGGTAGCACTAACAAGTAATCGGAGGGATACTTATCTACAGATACGTATACATTTAGTAAATTATTGGGTTAAAATTACAAGAGAAAATAATCACAAAATAATTTTAAATTGATTGTAATGTGAAGAAAGGAAGTGTCCCTGCGGCATTCCAGTAGCTATTGGGACTGGGTAATTTATTTCCTTCTGCTCCGACTCCAGCTTCGGCACGGTCGATCTGTGGAAGAGTAAGGAGAGGTGACAACACCACACTATATTTTCATTATATTTACTCCGCAAATGGAACGGGAAGGGAATTAATTTTTTCGCCCTCCGCATCTCTTCCTCTTCTTCGACTGATGCGCACCAAAGTTTTATGAGCTTAAAATACCGTAGAAGAGACGGAAGACGAATGAGGTGCCCTTGGAGTGCTGGGTTGTTGGTGTTCCACCTGAGAAATTACCCGAGATTTGTCTTCTTTTATTACTGATAAGCTTCGGGGGCCACGTAATGGGTTAATTAATCCCTATTCTCCTACGGACCGACAGCAACAACAACAGCCGCATCAGTTGAAAAGGATTCCTTTTAGAGAACTCTGGAACTTATCTGGAAATTTTACAATTTAAAATGAGAATCACACCCCTTAAATATAAAACTGGTCATAAAGACCCACAGTGGCAAATGAGTGTTTATTATGCAAATTTGCACACAATTCACAAACACACACGTGTAAAATTGGAGTAAATATTCCCCTTTGGCAAATTATTTTTTATTTTCAATACGATCGATTGAATCGCATTTTGTAGCGGGGCCCTCGAGTTGTATTTTAAATCAATTTGCAAATTGATTCGTGATAATTATTCCACCACATTCGTCAGATGAGAGTCGCGCAAAAAATACTCCAATTGAATTCCAATTTGAATGCCGTCTGATTACGTAATAATGTGTAATTGTTGGCCCGAGTTTTTGACGATTGTCTATCTGTATGTCTGTGTAGGCCTGCGAGGACCGATGTCCCGTCCATGTACGCGGAGGACGACGGCTTCGAGGAGGAGTACACGCGCTCGGCGGACATCCGACAGAGCAGAGCCTCGCTGAACCGTGGCAGCCGTTACGTCACCGAGGGCTTTGTCCAGTACTCACAGCCCAGCCTAAACGGTACTAAACACCTTTCCAGTTTGCAAGTTTGTTGCATTTGTTCGCTTTATTTTCATCCCCTCAATTCGCTGCTTTTCATTTATACATCCAAGCAACCCATTAGAATAAAACCACCCCAACCCCCTGCTTTTCGCTTTACATGAGTGTATGCGTGTGTGAGATTATTAGTGCTACTACGTGCATGGAACATGGGTTTTTGTTTTGGTTATCCCTGTTTTTGCAAACGGGACATGTTCGTTAACACGCCACCGATAGAACAGGAGAGGTAAGCTCGACGAAACAATGTTTGTCTCTCATTTTTAATGGGCTAAACTACATTATTTACATTTCGTTTTAATTGGATTTCATTGAATTATCGTTCTGTTTCATGTGGTCTCCACCGCAGCCCTGACCAGGCTAATAAATTGAATATGAATTATAGTAATAACCCAAAAACCGAGCTCATCCTTTATGAGGTTTTAGGGGCTATCAACAGTATAATTTTCATTATTTTAGTAATAGTTTCATTTAAATGGCACTGACTCGAAATAAAGGTTCGTTAATGTAATGAAATAATAAATTATAAAGAACTTAATCAAACATATTGAGCTTTTATAAATCATTTTCAGAAATTATGTGTACATACGTACGATAAAAAATTCTAAAATTCAAACATTTTAATATTTTTTAGTCATTTATTTCATATGGTAAAATGTAAGAGATAATTACATAATTAAAAAAATATCACGTTCTTTAAAAAAACTTACGTAAAATAGTGTTGTTTAATAAATACTTCTTTCCTTAATTAAAATTATTTTATTCATTTTTGTTGCTTAAGATTGATATTAAGATACTCAAATTTGATCTGTCAAAATTGTTTTATAGCACTAATGCTGTAAAGAATTATTTAAAGGCAATAGCGATTTTTTATTATTAAAGTGTGACTTTCATTATCAAAATTCATTAATTTATAAGACAGTAACTGTGATACTAAAGTTTTTACTGTAAAATATTGACGAACTTTAACGAAAATTGACGAAGAGTGTCCGACACTTGCAGATTCCAATTATAGATTTTTATATTTTCAAATTCTGTTCCGAATCAACATTTTGTTATGAAATAGAAACATCAAAATCATTGAAAACTAAAACCCACATATTAGAATTTGTTCGGAAAATCCAAAACGATTACTAATAAAGTTTTTTTAAATTCAGTAATTGATGTTATGAAATTAAAGTTAAACGAATTTGCGAACTATTTACAGTGGTTTAATTGAATTTATTGAAATACAATAATGTTCTTTCCTTTTCCCACATTACAATAGATATATTTTATAGGGAGATATAGAAATTTTATTGGTGTTGAACTGGGCAAAATATTTACGTACGACGAATTTTTAAGATTTTTGTGTTATTTTATTTAAAAATGCATAAAATTTTGTACAAAACACGATCGATTAGCATTATTAAACACTCGGGCTTTCTTCAAGGCACTCGCTACGCTCGTGGCCTAAAGCAACCCTTGTGTTTAATAATCTTATTGACCTTGTTGTATAAATAACAATCATATTTCAGTATTTTTTTACTTATAATTTTAAAGATTAATTACCCACCTCGTAGCCGATGTGATAACGCATTCGGCTGCCTTGTCGGAGGCCATGAGTTCGATTCCTGGGTGGGTAGGTTTGACTGGGTCCTTTTCAACTGTTCTAGGTGTTATTAATTGACTAATAATACACTGACATCAAATAGTCACGAAAAGTTTAAGATCATTGGTTAAGGTTTAGACTCACCATATTCCTTACAGAAATTGAAAGGGATTTTTTTTAAAGATTAATCGGGCAATAAATTATCTGGATATGTAGAAATTTTAAATGAAAAATCTCACTTTTCTTGTTAGATGTAAAAATATTTATTTTTAAATTACATGCTATTACCATTAACTTGAAACCAACATTCGTATTTTCTGCTTTATGTATACTAATTTTTTATGGAAAAACCAACTCATAAAAGATTCTCTGAATCCGGCTTTTGTGGTTTTACATATGAAAATGCTAATTATAAATTCGTGGTAAAAACCAATTATAAAGCCACTTTTAGAGAACTGTCACTTGTTAATTTGTGAAAGCCATTAGGATTGGAATTATATTGTAGTTGTATGGTACTAAAAAGCAACCAGATTTAATTATGATTTAGTTAGAAAATAAAATGAATTAAAAGTTCCTTAAAACTCGGTTTGATTAAAAATTTTAATTAATTGTGTGGTTTGCATAAACTCATTTTGGCAGTTAAACAAAAAGGATTTTTTAATTGATGGTTTTTATACAAAGACTGATCATATTTTAAGACTGATTTAACTACATTATGGTATTTTACACATAACTAAATTTTATATATTAAAAAGGTGATTTATTTCAATTAGAAACTTTGGTTTGAAAATTAAACAGGAGTTAGAAATGATGTAAAGAGACACTGCCTTTTAATTTACGCCTACAATGATGTCGCATTACCTTATAAACATGTAGATAATGAAATGGCAAATCCCTTGACAAATATGGAGGAGTAGGTGGAGTAGTTTTTGTAGGATAATATTTAATTTGGATTAAATTAAGTTTTAAATCAGATTTCAGAATCAACATAAACTGGGAAAATGTGTGCTCTTATGGCAAACAGTTGTGTGTATGGGGGGGAGGGGATAGTGCAAGCTGGGAACTTTGGCGGCACCAGCAGCAGCAGCAACCAGAGACAAAGTATGATGAGATGAGGAAATGTATATTAAGTTGTATAAAATGACAAGGAGGAGACGCAGAGATTATGCTGTGCCATTTTAATGTGTTATTTTCATTACTCTAGTTTTAATTTGTTAACAGAATCAAGTTGATGCTGGAGCGAGTTTACTTTCGAGACGATGAGAGTTAACTTTTCGGGATGTTTCCATTCCAATTTAATGACACTATAAAAGTGCTACACAGGGATGTTATATATAATTATCCCATTTTCAGCTCATCGACTTTTGTTTCGCCTCTTCTCAGCCCCATCAACACGATATTTGAAATGGTTATTATTACTTTTTTGAAATTCAATCTCGGCAAATGCGATTCTGCAAACCGCATCTTCGCTCGTCCAAGCTCTATATTTCTTGTATAAAATACATTGGAAACGCCTTTCTCAAGTGGGTTGCTGATAAATATGATTTTTCTTGAAATACAGTTTGTTCCGCCACAAGAGTGGCCAGATTTAATGTTAAAAGTTTAAATGATGAGACGTATGTTGAATAATAGCTAAGCTAAATTAATTATTTGAAATATTAATTGATTGTTTTTTTAAACAATTTTTTTTGTATAGATTTATTTAGTAACTTGTGATTTTTACATTTTTCAAATTAGTATATCAAAGAATTGTTGCAAAAAAAATAGAATACGCTTCTCTCGATTTTTAAAAATTTGTGTACATTAGCATCTCTTTCTGGACATACGAGTATTAAAAACGATGTATAATTAAACAGTGTGTAATTATGAGTGACTTTTTATAGTAAGCATTGAATACTAAAATGTAATGATTTTCAATAGAATTGTCTAAATAACTTGAAGCATTAGTTATTGGTTAGTGGCCAAAAACTCATTTGGGGATTATATCCCTTATTCATGTATAAAATATATAAATAAGAATCCAGGTGTACTAAAACGGGTCATTCAGTGAATGGTGGACAGCCTCCACGTAATTCGCCCAAACTCTTCCTGTCTGGCACCATTTCTGACTCTACCTCTTAATGCGGATATCCCACACTTTGACCTGAAGATTTATTGTGCTCCCTCTAATATCTCTTATAACCCTCCGCAGCTGGGGGTATTGCCATTAGATGTTTCCATCTCTGCGGAGGTTGAAATCTAACCAATTGGTTTACATGCTTAACTTCTAAGCCTAACTTGTTAGTTATTGTTATTGATATAGAAATTTATTTAAATGATCTGAGAATCGTTTGAAAGTGAAAGGATAAAAATGTTATTGGACCCATAATTTAGCACCGTACACTAGGACAGTATAGATCTGGTCACTTTACAACATATGTTTATTATTAGTAATATGCACAGTTAGTTTGCATTGCCAGTTATTTTTGGGCATGATTTAACATGATTTGAGGATGTTTTCGCACTGGACTGATAGCGTTTCTTTGAAACAAAAGTAGAAATTATGTAAGATCTTTAAGAAAAACATAATAAAGGGATGTATTCGGCCAGAAACATTGAAACAATAAATGGATATGAGATATTCGACTTTCTATCTCTTGATAGGATTGAATGCCAATTTAAAAGCGGGATTTATTAAAATGATCAAAATGCAGTCATAAGACAAGCCAAATAATATTGATAAGATCACGAAAATTAAAAGCATAATTTTAAAAAGCATCTCAAGTTAATTTTTATCTAAGATATAAAATACCACGCTTCAAAATATGTGTGTTAGGTTAAATTTAAAGCCTTTTTATCTATAAATAACTCTTGTTGAACAAACTGTAATGTATAACGGAATATATAGAGCACTTTTCTGATGAACCAAGCCACTCAACACCCTTCATTTGGCTCCAAAGTGATGACGAAAATTCCATAAATTTCTCCTATTACACGAAAATCGGATGACGATTATATGCATGAAAAGAAAGTCTTTGCTGGTAAAAGCCAATGATGTTGTAGATGACAAGGCGAAAAAATGGCACAGGAGAGAAAGCGCTAGAACTTCCGCAAGCTGCAAAATCACACCGACAACGGCGCTAAAAGTACTGATAAAAACTCACAAATTGGGATAATTTCTGAGATGAACAACTTGGAAATTGTCGCCAAACTCCACACTCGCCTACAGCCAGATACCAGATTTTTTCCCAAAGTACCGAGTAAATAGTTTCCGTACGAGGCAAATTCCTGTTCTTACCTAGCACAATAATTGCTCACAAGTACCACAGCATTTGTGAGAGGGATCCATTTGCAATTAGGGAATATAATTTGTACATTGTCGAAATGTTCTACAATCTTCGAAATTGTTACACGTTTTCTTATGTAATATGATTTATGTATGTACTTCGACAGTGCTGGACATTGGATTGCGATATACTTTAAGAAGATTTCAAATTTATGTTATTAATTTTGATTTTATATAAATCTGGTCTTAAAAAATAATAAATTCATATTTTTTAAAATTTTTAAATAATATAACTTACATTATAAGGTTTGATAAAACATAAAAATTATATTTTTATTTATAAAATATAAATTTATTACATTGATTTTTACACAAGAAAATTTTATTTTGCTCTTATGTGTCGATTTCAGTTTCATAATGCGTCGCTTTTTTTAACTCAGAACCGAAGAAAAACTTGCCTAACGGTATATTTTACAGAAATAAAATTTTTATAACTTTTATATCATTGATCTTTCAATTTTGACAAAATAATCATAAAGAGAAATTAAATTAAAAATATAATAAAACATTTTTTCAATATTATTTGGCATATTGGTAGGAGCGGCCTCGGTGATTAAAAAAATATATGAATACGCTAATTGTAACGATAACGCTTCGAAAGAGGTGCGGTGGACAGCCATATGACATGACTGTTATTCCCTGTCTAATTTCGTACTCAAAACTGCTGTTATTGATAAAGTATTTTGATATGATGTCTATATTAAACGATCTTAAGAAGGATTGGGGCAGGTTGCGATAACAGTTTTAGTACACCCGCCATCCAGCACCGCACACTAGGGTAGTATAGTTCTGAGCACTTTAGAGGAAGGTTTTGTATTCGTTATGAAAATAGTATTGAATTATTATAATTTGGAAACAATATTTATAAAGGACAGTTACAGCAAAAATTACCAAAATAATAAAAAGGATATTTATTCCTGTTTTTAAAATCGTTTAAAACAATTTTAATCGTTTTGTGCTAGCATTACAATATCTACTATCAAAAGAATATTTAGTTTTCCATTTCTTTGTAATTATTTTACGGGTTTAATACAAAAACCATTATCGATACAATGTTGAAACTAAATAAGTATTAGAGAATGGCATTCAATTGTTCGTAATAGAAAATCTTTGGATTATTTGAAATTTTCTAATTAAATAGCATAAATACGTAATCTTGGAAATTAAATGATTAAAACGAAATCTCCATTATCAACAATTAATTACCGTAATTAAGACACTACAAAACCAATCAAGGATTGTCTTCTCAGCGAACGTGATTTCCACGAAGTTATTAGTTTTTCATACGTGCACCGTTTATTAAATGTAAATTAAAACACTAATGGAGTTGTTACATGCCATTTCCTAAGTAATTTGCTGTTTATGGAAAGTTCAAAATAAGCTCATCCTGCTAATCAAATTACTGGGAACGTTAATCAAATTTCTAGCGCCGTAACAGAGGATACACATAAGTATAATTGCAAACACATAGAGCAACATTAAAGCGCAAATTATTCTGACATCTGTAACAGTTGGATTTGCTGGGGATTGTGGATGTGGGTAAAATCATTTATAGTGTGTTTAATTATTAAATTTCTCACCACGAGGCAAGATGTATGTACATGGGAGGTAAACACCTATCCCAGGTAATTCGTCTCCACACTCTGGAATGAAAATGTATCTCCAAAGCAAAGGATGTACCGAGAAATACAGAATGTTTCATTTACATTAGTGGTTATGGAAAAAATTCCCTCCAACTTTGCTAATTATGAATTCTTAGGGAGTAATAATAATTAATTATTTTCATAAGACATAAATTATAATTAATATTGCAAATATAATTCACTTAAAATTTACATTGAAACATATAATTATGTTTCATTTGAAATTTAAAATAAAAATTTGTATATTTCATTTTATGAAATTTGAATTAAAAATTGGTGTTAGCTTTATATTCGTACTGCAATTTTAAATCATTAATGATTAAGATTTGACGGAAAATCAACAATACGAGATATTTTTTCTCTGGACTACGATAATTTTTAAATAATATATACACACGCATATTAATTATTGGAATTAGAAAATTTACTATTACAGTCGACTCGCGGTAATTTGAAAGTAGCAGGCTCTTCGAATTATCGAGTTGTTCGAAATATCAAATGGTAAATCATTGGTAATCATTTTGTAGGGAACTCGTGATAATTTTGAAGAGTTTGAGATGTTTGAATTATTGAAAATTTAAATTGTCGAGTGTCGAGTGTATATTTTTCATAATATCCTATGAAGCTGCCGTATTATTTCATCATATGACAGATGTGCCCAAGATTCTTAATGATCCGTCAAAATTATGTTTCGTTATTAAATACGTATTATCCAATAAATCTAATCAATAAAGCACAACTTTTTTACTCTTTTTAATTACAATAAATTAAAAAATATAGAGGAAATATGGACAAAATGGCATAGGAGGTGTTTTTGGATATTGGCTGTTTCTAGCTCGCATCTGACTGAACTATCTTGTAACCCAAA